>JAPKLW010005399.1:1415-21203 GCA_026898455.1 Plectranthus barbatus | reverse complement strand
TTAATAAATCAAACAACCAATTTAACTATATTGTCAAAAATTACATTGTTGCAGGTTTACCACAAGAAACTTTCAAGAAGAAAGGAGTATGCAGAGCCTGTCAACTAGGAAAGCAAGTCAAAGCGTCCTTCAATTCGAATCCAAAAAAGGCCACTTCAAACAGATTTCTTGAACTACTGCACATGGATTTATTCGGCCATGTGACACCACCCACTGTAGGTAGCAAACAATATACTTTAGTTGTTATTGATGATTATTCCAGGTACACATGGGTGAGGTTACTCAAAAGCAAGGACGAGGTGAAAACTATCCTTCCGGAGCTGATAATTAGAGTTCAAAACGACAAGGAGCTCACGGTCAAAAGGATAAGATCCGACAATGGTACATAATTTTGCAATAGAACATTGATGGATTTCTGTTCCAACGCTGGCATAAGACATGAAAGGTCCACTACAAGAACACCCCAGCAGAACGGCCTAGCAGAAAGAAGGAACAGAACCTTAAAAGAAGTCGTGCGTACAATGCTTGCAGATACGGATCTAAGTCAAAGATACTGGGGAGAAGCTGCAATGAATGCTTGCTACACGCAGAATCGAAGCGGATTGAATCTTCGCTTCAACAAGACTCCCTATGAAATATATCATGGTCGTAAGCCTTTCTTAGCTCATCTTCGTATTTTTGGTTCATCATGTTATATCCATAATAATGGGAAATCAAAATTAAGTACTTTTCCTCCCAAAGCCGATGAAGGAGTGTTCCTAGGATATGGACATCCATCTCACGAGAGATATAGAGTGCTTAATAAGACAACCAAACTTGTGGAAATAACATGCAATGTTATTTTTTATGAAGCTACTTTAGTGCGCAGGACCATAAGAAGTCAAAGAGATGAGTTTCATGAAACCAATGATGTCAATGGACCTTCGGTCTCGAATACTTCCTAAGCTGAACCGAATGATCCGACTAGGTTAATGAATGAATCATCATCTCCCCTGGAAACCTTGACTGATCAATCAACAATCAAGAGGGCCTATGATGCAATCGGTAATGCTGAAGCCACCATACAATCTCTCGAAGAGCATACAGATCAACAGTGAAATCAGGGAGATGAAGCTGTCAAAAGGAATAGAGATACAGCTGAAGGTTCCAAGAATAGCGAGAGAATTTCTAAAGACAACCATGCTGAAGACAACCAGGAGCAAAATGCTGCAGACATGAGTACTACACCAATAATCCAAAATGCAGCAGTTGACATGCCAGTAGACAGTCACTCAGCAAAAGACACCTCAATAAGAGTAGCAGATAGCTTGGAAACCCTACAGCTTGTTGATGTACCAGTTTCAGAGGAACCCATCGGACCGTCCAGCAGTCAAATCATTCATGTAGAAGAACTACAAAGACCCAAATGGCTGCTCAGAGATCACCCTACTAAAGCGATTTTATGAGATATTATTGATCCAATCCGAACCAGACATAGTGCACTGCTTGCTTGCTTCATATCACAGGAAGAGCCTACCAAAGTAGCGGACGCGCTCAAATCAGCCGACTGGATCAACGCAATGCAGGAGGAACTATCAGAGTTCATAAGGAATCATGTATGGGATCTCGTTGATCGTCCAATGCATTCATCAGTAATAGGAACTAAATGGGTATTCAAGAATAAGTGAGACGAAAATGGAATCGTCATTCGCAACAAAGCCAGATTAGTTGCTAAAGGATACGCGCAATGCGAAGGAATAGACTTCGACAAAACATTTGCTCCAGTAGCTCGCTTGGAAGCAATCAGATTATTCATTGCATATGCTGCTCATCATGGATTCACAGTATTTCAGATGGACGTAAAGAGTGCATTCCTTAATGGCGAATTAAAGGAGAAAGTCTACGTAGAACAACCTCCAAGTTTTGAATGCGGAAACAAGGTGTACAGACTAAGGAAAGCTCTCTACGGACTAAAGCAAGCCCCAATAGCTTGGTATGGGACGTTATCGCAGTTCTTGCTGAAGAATGGATTCAGGAAAGGAAAGATCGACAGGACATTATTCTTGATCAAAGATGCTGAAGACATTCTGCTTGTCCAAATCTATGTGGATGACATCATATTTGGATCAAGAAATTTAAGTCTCTGCGAGAAGTTTGCTCGACTTATGCAAACTAACTTCCAAATTAGTATGATGGGAAAAATGTCATATTTCCTTGGTCTACAAGTCCAGCAATCCGGTGATGGGATTTTTATTCATCGGAAGAAGTATACAAAAGATCTCATCAGCAAATTCTGTCCAGAAAAGACAAAGACTCTGCGGATTCCCATGTGTACACTATGTCAGATATCAATGGATGAGGAAGGAAAATTTGTAGACCCCACATCATACAGAGGAATAATTGGCTCACTGTTATACTTGACTGCCAAAAGACCAGATATTTCATATGTTGTAGGCGTATGTGCCAGATATCAAGCATATCCGAAGAAATCACACATGGAGTATGCACGAAGAATTGTTAAAAAAATGAAGGGAAGAATCTTTAGGAATTTGGTATCCCAGAGCAGATGATCTCACACTCATAGGATACTCAGATTCAGATTTCGGAGGCTGTAGAATTGACCGAAAGAGCACGAGCGGAACATGTCAATTCCTAGGTCATAAGTTGATTCAGCAAGAAGCAACACTCCGTAGCAACATCCACTAAAGAAGCAGAATACGTAGCTGCTGCCAGCTGCTGCACACAGGTGTTGTGGATCGAGCAACAACTTCAAGACTATGAAGTTAACACTGGTTGTGTTCCAGTTTACTGCGACAACAACAATGCAATGTGCATCACGAAGAATCCTTTTCACCACTCCAGAACAAAGCACATCGAAATCCGATATCATTTCTTTTGAGATCACGTTGAGAAAAATGATATCTCGGTGGATTACATCAGAACAGAGGATCAGCTAGCAGACATATTCACCAAGCCTCTAGCAGAAAGCAGATTCAAAGAGCTTTGTCTTAAGCTCGACTTATTGGAATTAGATGAGGTAATGGAAGAATGAGTCCCAGCTCTCATTCTGTTCTTGGATTATATTTATGGAATTCTATTGGTCTTCTCAAGACGATGCGGAATAAGAGTGTGTCCTAGCTCACGCTCTTCAGAAGAAAATTTATATATATAAGGAGATTGTTGAGTCCCAGCTCTCAGCAATTCAATTGTCATGTACCGAAGGATATTGGTTCCAGCAGATTACAAGATTGCTGAGTCCCAGCTCTCAGCAGAAGGACGAGGACTGCTGAATCAATACATATTTGAATCAATCTTGGGAAATTGATCAAATAAGGGAATAAATATTGGGATACTCAACCGATGTATCAATTGAGATCATCATCAATGACGGAGAGACGATACATATTCGTTCAAAGGCTCGAGAAGATTTTGTTCTGAGAATAGCCGCCACGTGGAAAGTAATTGCGAAACCGTCGGTTCCCAAGGCAGACGAAGTGATTAGAAGATCATAATTTCTAGGGAGACTGCATCTATTCAAGGAGGGTTCACGCTCAAGATAGACATACTCAAGATCCTTGAAACCCTAGATCTCTTACCTACCTCCTATTTCCATTTTTTCAGAAACCCTGCTCGAAGAAATCAGAAATGTCGCCATTCACCATTTCACCAAAATACCTCCAAAATGGGTTCGAGCAACGTTATCGCAGTTCTTGCTGAAGAATGGATTCAGGAAAGGAAAGATCGACAGGACATTATTCTTGATCAAAGATTGCTTAAGACGTCGTGAAATTTCTGTTGGTCGTTCGGATTCGTCGTTTCGATAGAAGAAAATTAGGGGAATGTAAACCGGTACTATAATTTGGTCTAAAAATGAGAGTTTGTGGGTTGTGGAGTCAAGTGGGGTTGGAGATGAGGGCTTCACTCTATGAGTTGCAATTATCTGCTCCATTTTTGGGTATTTCAAACTACAGTATAAACTCTATAAATGAATACTCTTAGGAACTCAAGAATTTATTAATTAAAAGAGTTATTAATTAAACTATAAATTAATAATTAATAATTTATACATTAATTAATATTTTATTAATTTATAATAAAATATTCAATTCACTTACCTTTCAAACTTCTATTTAATTTTTGTACATCAAATGAGGACCTAATTTGGAAGAGTCTTTCAATCTCTCATATAATTATATTCTTAATGTTCAATGTCTCAATTTATGGACATTAAAAAATATTATGTATATAAATGCAAGATAAAATATGTATATCACCATAAACAAATCATACACAAATGGCTCCCCATCTTAAAGGTGTAAAGAAAACAACAATGACCGATGAGATTCGAAGAGCATTATGCAAGCACGCCAAGGATAATTCAAGTCTCACTCAAAAGCAATTGCAAGAATGGGTGCTTAGTAACTATGGTTTGCACGTGAGTCAAGGTACAATCTCTAATACAATCAAGCGTTCTTCAGATTATCTCTCACTTTCTCCCAAAAGAGGTGATGTTAAGCGACACAAATCGGCAAAGTATCCTGATCTAGAGAAATCTCTCTATGAATGGATTATTCAATATCAAGAACATGTGAATATGACTGGTGAGCTGATCATCGAGAAGGCGAAAAAGTTTATGAAAGATATGTATCCTATAGATACTCCAGATTTTACTTTTTCCATAGGTTGGCTTGGAAAGTTTAAAGCAAGATATGGAATTAAGAATTTTCGACGTTTCGGAGAGAGTGGATCTGTTGAAATGGAGGGCATGGAGGATAAATTAAAAATCATAAGAGATAAGGTTGATCAGTTTGAAATGAAAGACATCTTCAATATGGATGAAACAGGTTTGTTTTATATTGTTTTATTATTTTTTATTTTATACTTTAGTGATGTAACATATTTTAATCTTAAGCAGGTCTATTTTTTAGACTTCAACTGGACCATTCCCTTGCAACAACGCAACTTGAAGGAAAAAAACAAGACAAAGAAAGGCTAACTGTTGTTATTTGTTGTAATGAGGACGGCTCCGAGAAAGTTCCTTTATGGATAATTGGGAAGTATGCTAAAACAAGGTGCTTCAAGAATGTAAATTTGAGCAGTTTGAACTGTGAGTACCGTGCTAACAAACGTGCTTGGATGACTGGGGCTTTATTTGAAGAATATGTTCGCCAACTTGATAAAAAAATGGTTGGAAGAAAAATTCTTTTGATTGTGGATAATTGCCCTGCTCATCCAAAAGCCATTGAAGGATTACAGAGTGTTGAATTGTTTTATTTGCCACCAAACACAACTTCAAAAATTCAACCTTGTGATGCTGGGATTATACGAGCTTTTAAGATGCATTATCGTCGTCGATTTTATAGAAGTCTTTTGGAGGGTTATGAATTGGGGGTTCCAAATCCAGCAAAAATAAATGTGTTAGATGCAATTAATCTTGCAATTGCAGCATGGACCATAGATGTTCATGCAAATACAATTGCAAACTGCTTTCGTCATTGTAAACTTCGATCAATAGATAACATGGCTTTTGAGAACTCTGATGAACAGGTAGGTGGTGGAAGCACCCAAGAACTCGGGAATTTGATTAAAGAGTTGGGTTATCACAATGCAATGGATGTCGAAGATGTCCTGAACCACCCACTAGAAAATATAGTTGCACAATTTTGAACTGATGAAGAAATTATTGAGAGCATTATTGGAACTGATAAAGAAGATGAAGAAGATGCTGAAAGTTCTACCATGGAGCCTCCTTCACGAAATGAGGCAATTAGAGCAGCAATCACATTGAATAATTTCTTGCTGAGTTATGAGAAGACAACACCAGAAGTTCTTACAATGATAAGAAAAATTAGAGATGGGATTCAAGTTGAAATTGATTTCAACAAAAAACAAACGACAATTGAGTCATTTTTCAAGAAGTGTACATAAATTATTCATGTAATATGTACGCATTTATGAAATTATTAATTTATATTTTATATGGGACCTATAGAAATTATAAAAAATGTAATATCTTATAATTTTAGCGAATTATTAATTTAGCACCCTATCCCCGAGTCGGGATCGACAAAAATTATTATTTTAAAGAGTTTATTAATTAATCGAGTATTAATTTATAGAGTTTCTACTGTATTATGTTTTGAGTTCTTTTTATAGAGCCGAAAAGCGAAATATTACATTGACTTTGGTTGCTATTTAATATTACTTGTCTCCTTCAATTAAATGGAATAATGCTATATTATATTTAGAACAACCACTTAATACTGACTTTTTGGTGTTTAAATTCATATTTTGGAATAGATTATTGATAATATGTATTTTCATATAGAATTATAATCAATAAATCTTATAATAAAAATTAATGTTTTCTTGATCGTATTATATTAATTAGAACATAATTAAGCAAAATATGGATTTTACAGGTTGTGGATCTGCAATTATTAGGTTATGAAAATAATTCTACTTATTTAGATTGCTATAACATTACTTTGAATTAATATATGTTTTATTTTGTACGTAAAATTAATATTTAGATGCTTGTTTATAAAACATAGGAGGCCTCTTTGGAATCATCTAATTTAAATGCTAACTCTTGATACATAATAATTTCAACGCAAATTACTTGAGTGGTTGATGTGTAGTGTGCACCTTTTTTGCGAATTTCCTCTTTGAGCCGCCCTATCTATAAATCCAGATAAGACAAAATTATCAACTAGGCAATATAAAATTGTGTTTTTTTTAAAAAAAAACTAGGTAATAAAAAAAAATGGGGAATTGAATCAAATATATAAAATGTAGATCCTAGAGCTTAACTTTTTATCTTAGATAACACAAGATGATTTAATAAATCAAACAACCAATTTAACTATATTGTCAAAAATTACATTATTGCAGGTTTACCACAAGAAACCTTCAAGAAGAAAGGAGTATGCAGAGCCTGTCAACAAGGAAAGCAAGTCAAAGCGTCCTTCAATTCAAATCCAGAAAAGGCCACTTCAAACAGATTCCTTGAACTACTGCACATGGATTTATTCGTGTTGGAGTAGTCTCAATATAACTCGAGGAAGTAGTTCAAGTGGGTCGAGGAGACTAGTCCAGTAATTGGGTCGAGCCGTGTAGGTCGAGGAACTCGAGGAGCAGTTCGAGTTGGATAGATATGGAAAATATATTGTGTATATCTTGTTTCCTTGTTGGACAAGATTTATCCTTATTGGTATTAGATTTGGATAGGAATAAATCTATTAGATAGATTTAGGTTTAAATATATACTACCATATCTAGGTTTTATATTCCTTATGTGATTAGGAATATCTCCCTATATATACCCCTGCTCCCCACCAATTGTAATTGTCACATACTTTGTATTTTCTTCACCCTAATAAAATCATCACCGAGGAGGCTTGAAGAGTGGACGTAGAGCATAGCTCGAACCACTATAAATTCTTTGTGTTCTTGTATTTTCTGTTAGTTATTTGTGTCGCAATCGCTTCAATTCACAACAAATTGGTGCGGTGAACGTGGAGGAAGAAGGATTGCGATGGGTTCAGCCAAGTTCGAGGTGGAGCGCTTCACGGGATCGAATGATTTCGGTTTGTGGAAGTTAAAGATGCAAGCGCTGTTTGTACAGCAAGGCTTGGACGGTGCCTTGAAGGGAGAGGTTGGGTTACCTGACACGATGACGGAACAACAGAAGAAAGATACATTGGCAAGGGCGCATAGTGCGCTGATTCTGAGTCTCGAAGATACGGTGTTGAGGAAGGTGTCGAAGGAGAAAACGGGAGCGGAAGTATAGACCAAACTGGAATCCTTATACATGAAGAAATCCCTGGCGAATCGGCTCTATCTTAAACAATCGCTGTATTCGTTTGAGATGCAAGAGGGAAGACCGATCAACGAGCAGCTCGACGAGTTCAATAAGCTGATCCTCGATGTGGCAAATATCGATGTGGCGATAGGAGATGAGGATCAGGCATTGATGTTGTTGAGTGCGCTGCCAAAGAGTTATTCGAACTTCAAGGAAGCCTTTACTTATGGAAGAGAGTCATTGACCATGGATGAGGTTCAGTGTGCTCTAAGTTCGAAGGAGTTAAATGAGAAGAACGAGGAGCGAGAGAACTCTCATGGAGAAGGCTTGGTGGCTAGGGCGGCTCGAGGAAGACCGGAGATGAGGAACTCCAACAGGGGAAGTTCGAGGTCGAGGTCGAGGCCAAAGCCAGGATCACAGCCAAAGGTCAAGTGCTTTCTCTGCCAAAAGAAGGGACATATCAAAAGAGATTGTCCGGAGAGGCAGACAAAGCAGGAGCAGGAGCAGCAAGCGGATGTAGTTGTTGCTGAGCAGGAATATAACTCTGGATAGGCATTGGTGATTTCGAATGAGCGCTCGGAGAGGGAATGGATATTGGATTCAGGATGTACATTCCACATGACACCTAATAAGTCATGGCTCGAAGGGTTCGAGGAGCAGGAGAACTCGAGTGTTCTTCTGGGCAACAATAAACCATGCAAGGTGGTTGGAATAGGTTCAGTGAGGATTAAGATGCACGATAATACAGAAAGGGTACTTCGAGGTGTAAGGTACGTTCCGGAGCTTAAGAGAAACTTGATCTCTTTGGGGATGCTCGACGAACTGGGTTACACGATCAAGATGGAAGCTGGGACTTTGAAGGTGTGCAAAGGATCCCTGGTCTTGATGAAAGGAGCTCGAAGGAATGGGATATACACTCTGATGGGGAGCACGGTGATCGGGGAGGCTTCGATAGTGACAGTTGACAAGTCAGTACTGTGGCACAGGCGACTCGGTCACGTAAGTGAGAGGGGGCTGCAGGAGTTATCAAAGCAAGATCTGTTGCTCGGGGATAACATCAGAGAGCTAGATTTCTGTGAGAATTGCATCTACGGGAAATCTCACCGGGTAAAGTTCGGAGTAGGTCGAGAGAGAGCTCGAGGAACTCTGGACTACATCCACTCAGATCTATGGGGACCTTCAAAGGTCAGTTCGAATGGAGGAGCGAGGTACTTCATGAGCCTCATTGATGATCACTCAAGGAAGGTGTGGGTCTACATCTTGAAAAATAAGAGTGATGCTTTGGAGACCTTCAAGAAGTGGAAAGTGCTGATCGAAAATCAGACTGGAAGGAAGGTGAAGAGGCTGCGAACTGACAATGGCCTTGAGTATTGCTCGAAGGAGTTCGAGAGGTACTGTTCGAAGCACGGTATTGCGAGGCACAAGACAGTGGCTGGAACACCTCAGCAGAACGGATTGGCAGAGAGGTACAATCGGACGTTGCTGGAAAGAACGAGGTGCATGCTGTTCGGTGCAAAGTTACCCAAGTCGTTCTGGGCAGAAGCAGTGACTACTACAGCTTACTTGATCAACCGGTGCCCCTCGACTGCACTAGGTTTCAAGACACCGGAAGAAATATGGTCTGGTCATCCTCCGGATTTTAGCAACCTTAGAGCTTTTGGTTGCGTGGCTTATGCGAATATCAAAGGAGATAAGCTTGGGAGGAGGGCATTGAAATGCATATTCATTGGGTACCCCGAAGGAGTAAAAGGGTACAAGTTATGGTGTCTCGAGCTGGATGTTAGAAAGTGCATCATTAGCAGGGATGTGACGTTCAAGGAGGAGCTGGTAGGAGAACTGGATAAAGGGGCCGAAGAACAGGAAAATATCCTTGAGAAACAAGGTGGTGCTTCGGAGGAACAGTCTGACAAGGTCGAAGGAGATAGATCAGGTGCTGAGATTGAGGTGGAGCCGACCAGTGGGTCGAAGAGTGCATCTCAGGTGGATGGGGAGATCGAGGTGGTTCGAAGGTCAGATGCACTTCAAGATTATAATCTCACGAGAGATAGGGAACGAAGGCAGATAAGACCTCCCACTCGATTCGGATATGCTGATGTCGTAGCATATGCCTTTTTTGTTATGGCGGAAGAGGTAGAGCTGGATGATACTGAGCCGAAGAGCTATACCGAGGCCATAACTTGTAAGGAGAGGCTCAAATGGCTCGATGCCATGAAGGAGGAGATGGACTCCTTGAGGAAGAATAACACCTGGGAGTTGGTGGATAAGCCGGGGGAGAAGCAATCGATAGTTAGCTGTAAGTGGATCTTCAAAAAGAAACAAGAGGTTTCTGGGGTTAGATTCAAGGCTAGACTAGTTGCTCGAGGCTTCACGCAACGGGAAGGTGTGGATTATAGCGAGGTGTTTGCACCGGTGGTGAAGCAAAGGTCTATAAGGCTGATATTGTCGTTAGTTGCTCGGTACGACATGGAGTTGGAGCAACTGGATGTAAAGACCGCATTTCTGTACGGAGAGCTGGAGGAAAGGATCCTTATGACGCAGCCCGAGGGCTTCGAGGAAGCTGGTAGCGGGGAGAAGGTGCGTCTTCTCAAGAAGTCATTGTATGGATTGAAGCAGTCTCCAAGGCAGTGGAATAGGCGGTTCGACAAGTTCATGATTCAGCAGGACTTTGTTCGATGCAAACATGACCCATGTGTATATTTTCGAGGTGAAGATATGCAGACTCGAGTTTATCTACTGCTTTATGTAGATGATATGCTGATAGCAAGTCGATGTGAAGTTCCACTTTATAAGAGATGTGGTGGCAGCCGGAGAGGTCGAGCTGCACAAGGTCAATACTCTCGATAATCATGTGGATATGATCACGAAGCCAGTTCGAAGTACTAAGTTTGAGTACTGTCTAGAACTGATCAAACTATTGCAGTCGAACTGAAGAGGAGGTGCCAAGCCGAGGTGATATTGAGCCTAAGGTGGAGAATTGTTGGAGTAGTCTCAATATAACTCGAGGAAGTAGTTCGAGTGGGTCGAGGAGACTAGTCCGGTAATTGGGTCGAGCCGTGTAGGTCAAGGAACTCGAGGAGCAATTCGAGTTGGATAGATATGGAAAATATATTGTGTATATCTTGTTTCCTTGTTGGACAAGATTTATCCTTATTGGTATTAGATTTGGATAGGAATAAATCTATTAGATAGATTTAGGTTTAAATATATACTACCATATCTTGGTTTTATATTCCTTATGTGATTAGGAATATCTCCCTATATATACCCCTGCTCCCCACCAATTGTAATTGTCACATACTTTGTATTTTCTTCACCCTAATAAAATCATCACCGAGGAGGCTTGAAGAGTGGACGTAGAGCATAGCTCGAACCACTATAAATTCTTTGTGTTCTTGTATTTTATGTTAGTTATTTGTGTCGCAATCGATTCAATTCACAACAATTCGGCCCTGTGACACCACCCACTGTAGGTAGCAAACACTATACTTTAGTTGTTATTGATGATTATTCCAGGTACACATGGGTGAGGTTACTCAAAAGTGAGGACGAGGTGAAAACTATCCTTCCGGAGGTGATAATTAGAGTTTAAAACGACAAGGAGCTCACGGTCGAAAGGATAAGATCCGACAATGGTACATAATTTTGCAATAGAACATTGATGGATTTCTGCGCCAACGCTGGGATAAGACATGAAAGGTCCACTACAAGAACACCCTAGCAGAACGGCCTAGCAGAAAGAAGGAACAGAACCTTAAAAGAAGTCGTGCGTACAATGCTTGCAGATACGGATCTAAGTCAAAGATACTGGGGAGAAGCTGCAATTAATGCTTGCTACACGCAGAATCGAAGCGGATTGAATCTTCGCTTCAACAAGACTCCCTATGAAATATATCATGGTCATAAGCCTTTCTTAGCTCATCTTCGTATTTTTGGTTCATCATGTTATATCCATAATAATGGGAAATCAAAATTAAGTACTTTTTCTCCCAAAGCCGATGAAGGAGTGTTCCTAGGATATGGACATCCATCTCACAAGGGATATAGAGTGCTTAATAAGACAACCAAACTTGTGGAAATAACATGCAATGCTATTTTTTATGAAGCTACTTTAGTGCGCAGGACCATAAGAAGTCAAAGAGATGAGTTTCATGAAACCAATGATGTCAATGGACCTTCGGTCTCGAATACTTCCTAAGCTGAACCGAATGATCCGACTAGGTTAATGAATGAATCATCATCTCCCCTGGACACCTTGACTGATCAATCGACAGTCACGAGGGCCTATGATGCAATCGGTAATGCTGAGGCCACCATACAATCTCTCGAAGAGCATACAGATCAACAGTGAAATCAAGGAGATGAAGCTGTCAAAAGGAATAGAGATACAGCTGAAGGTTCCCAGAATAGCGAGAGAATTTCTAAAGACAACCTTGTTGAAGACAACCAGGAGCAAACTGCTGCAGACATGAGTATTACACCAATAATCCAAAATGCAGCAGTTGACATGCCAGAAGACAGTTACTCAGCAAAAGACACCTCAATAAGAGTAGCAGATAGCTTGGAAACCCTACAGCTTGTTGATGTACCAGTTTCAGAGGAACCCATCGGACCGTCCAGCGGTCAAATCATTCCTGTAGAAGAACTACAATGACCCAAATGGATGCTCAGAGATCACCCTACTAAAGCTATTCTATGATATATTGTTGATCCAATCCGAACCAGACATAGTGCACTGCTTGCTTGCTTCATATCACAGGAAGAGCCTACCAAAGTAGCGGACGCACTCAAATCAGCCGACTGGATCAACGCAATGCAGGAGGATCTATCAGAGTTCATAAGGAATCATGTATGGGATCTCGTTGATTGTCCAATGCATCCATCAGTAATAGGAACTAAATGGGTATTCAAGAATAAGTGAGATAAAAATGGAATCGTCATTCGCAAAAAAACCAGATTAGTTGCTAAAAGATACGTGTAATGCGAAGGAATAGACTTCGACGAAACATTTGCTCCAGTAGCTCACTTGGAAGCAATCAGATTATTCATTGCATATGTTGCGCATCATGGATTCACAGTATTTCAGATGGACGTCAAGAGTGCATTCCTTAAGGGCGAATCAAAGGAGAAAGTCTACGTAGAACAACCTCCAAGTTTCGAATGCGGAAACAAGGTGTACAGACTAAGGAAAGCTCTCTACGGACTAAAGCAAGCCCCAATAGCTTGGTATGAGACGTTATCGCAGTTCTTGCTGAAGAATGGATTCAGGAAAGGAAAGATCGACAGGACATTATTCTTGATCAAAGATGCTAAGACATTTTGCTTGTCCAAATCTATGGATGACATCATATTTGGATCAAGAAATTTAAGTCTTTGCGAGAATTTTGCTCGACTTATGCAAACTAACTTCCAAATTAGTATGATGGGGAAAATGTCATATTTCCTAGGTCTACAAGTCCAGCAATCCGGTGATGGGATTTTTATTCATCAGAAGAAGTATACAAAAGATCTCATCAGCAAATTTTGTCCAGAAAAGACGAAGACTCTGCGGATTCCCATGTGTACAGCATGTCAGATATCAATGGATGAAGAAGGCAAATCTGTAGACCCCACATCATACAGAGGAATAATTGGCTCACTGTTATACTTGACTGCCAAAATACCAGATATTTCATATGTTGTAGGCGTATGTGCCAGATATCAAGCAAATCCGAAGAAATCACACATGGAGTATGTACGAAGAATTGTTAAAAATATGAAGGGAAGAATCTTTAGGAATTTGGTATCCCAGAGCAGATGATCTCACACTCATAGGATACTCAGATTCAGATTTCGGAGGCTGTAGAATTGACCGAAAGAGCACGAACGGAACATGTCAATTCCTAGGTCATAAGCTGATAAGCTGATTCAGCAAGAAGCAACACTCCGTAGCAACATCCACTAAAGAAGCAGAATACGTAGCTGCTGCCAGCTGCTGCACACAGGTGTTGTGGATCTAGCAACTACTTCAAGACTATGAAGTTAACACTGGTTGCGTTCCAGTTTACTGCGACAACATCAATGCGATGTGCATCACGAAAAATCCTTTTCACCACTCCAGAACAAAGCACATCGAAATCCGACATCATTTAATTTGAGATCACGTTGAGAAAAATGATATCTCGGTGGATTACATAAGAACAGAGGATCAGCTAGCAGACATATTCACCAAGCCTCTAGCAGAAAGCAGATTCAAAGAGCTTTGTCTTAAGCTCGGCTTATTGGAATTAGATGAGGTAATGGAAGAATGAGTCCCAGCTCTCATTCTGTTCTTGGATTATATTTATGGAATTCTATTGGTCTTCTCAAGACGATGCGGAATAAGAGTGTGTTCTAGCTCACGCTCTTCAGAAGAAAAATTCTATACATAAGGAGATTGCTGAGTCCCAGCTCTCAGCAATTCAATTGTCATGTACCGAAGGATATTTGTTCCAGCAGATTACAAGATTGCTGAGTCCCAGCTCTCAGCAGAAGGACGAGGACTGCTGAATCAATCTTGGGAAATTGATCAAATATTGCGATACTTAACCGATGTATCAATTGAGATCATCATCAATGACGGAGAGACGATACATATTCGTTATTATTACCAAAGATCTCATTCAAATGCTCGAGAAGATTTTGTTCTGAGAATAGCCGCCATGTGGAAAGTAATTGCGAAACCGTCGGTTCCCAAGGCAGACGAAGTGATTAGAAGATCAGAATTTCTAGGGTGTTGGTCCCGGATATCAGGGTATACTTTGGCAGCGGAAAATACGTAAGTTCGTTTCTTGCACTCTGCTGGTTACACAGCTGACTGGGACCTTGTCAGCTGGTGAGTCAACTGGCAACTGAGTATTCAGCTGACTGGCAACTGGCTGATCAGCTGATGACTCAGGACTTAGAAAATTTTAGAGTCGAGTTTGCACAGTTATAAACTGGTTTCAGTTATACTCCAGCACTTGGGTGCTGGGTTTTAAATCAGTAAGTAAATGCTGAAAGCAGTAAATAACAAGGATATTTTATAGTGGTTCGATCAACTGATCTACGTCCACTCTCCAGTCGAAGCACTGGAAATTCACTAAAGAGAGTAATCCGGTACAAGATATCCTACGATCTATTTCCAGCTGGTAGATGCCTCGTCTACCAGTTCACTGGATCAACCGCTCCCGGTCCTTGTCCTTCTTCAACTCTTGTCAGATGGATGGAGTGCGAGCACGTCACTTCAACCTCCTCCTCCGACTGATTGGGTGTTGAGTTCTCCCAAGAACTTGACTCTTGCTGGCGGCAAAACTGCCCGTAATAACTCTGGAGCTGGCTGGCTCAAGAGCTGCTATGTTCTTCCTCGGAATGAGAAAGAACACCAAATGAGATCAATAACTCACAAGCTAGAAGCTTGGAGTCTCGTGTTCAAATGATTGACACACGGAGTAGCTTTAAGAAAAGCCTCGAAAGATTGCTTATTCGCTGATATGAATGCGTTTGAGCTTTCGGTAGTTCAGGAATGGCTAAGAGTGGGCAAGAGTAGCTAAGAGTATTGAATGCTGTTGGATCTCACGTATTTATAGACGTGAGATTCAGATTCAAATACTAGCCGTTTGGACACATCCGGAAAAGTCTCTGTCCTCGCATGTCCTTCTGCAGGCGGCAGGTAGGAATTTCCGGAAAGCGCCATACCTTTGGTCGCTTTATCTGACATAGATCTCTTTGTGTCAGAACGACTCTATTCGTCAGTACGAGGAATCGCAACTGGTGTCTTGAACTGATAGACTTTAAGGCATCCTCCTTAAGGTTATACACTGTCAGTTACTTCCTCAGACGAATCTTCTTTTTGTCTCTAAGTCTTCGGGAGAGCGAATCTTGAATTCTGCTGATAACCTCCGACTGGTAGATCATACTGGTGATCTTTGTGCTGGCAGTCTCTGCTGGTGACTTTCCTTAGCACAATCAAGGTCTACCAATTCGTCTGATGTTATCTCTTGGAATCTCCCGTGACTGGTGGCTTCACCGCTGGTGAATAGTGTCAGCCAGAACACATATTCTGCTGGTAGATCTGTCAGCCTCCTGCTGATGAAATCTTCCCACTGGTGAACAGTAGCCAGTCGATAGCTCAACTCTATGCTGATGAACAGTGTCAGCATGAGTCTTCGTCAGCCGCTTGCTGGTGAGACTTCTCTCAACTGGTAAGCACATCTCATGCTGGTGAACAGTAGCCAGCATGAGTCTTGATCAGCTGCGACTTACAACTCAAAATACCTATACAGGACTTTACATTTGAGACTAGAGCTATTCTAGAGACAAACTGACGCTGGTTGGACTTAGGATTTGATCCACCAAAACACCAAACTAGAATCTAAGCAAGTAGCTACTGGGGAAGGGAAACTTAGCCAAATTTCCCAACAATTTCCCCCTTTTTGGTGCGATCAAAGCCTAACCAGCGAGCACTCAGCTGATGAGGAAAAATTACACAGCATTTCTGGGTTTTTTACAAATAAACCTATCAGATCTAAACCCATGAAACTACTTCCTCACATCAGCTCTAACCTAAAAATCTTCCCCCTCAAACTGGGAGAGATATTGCTCGATTAAGTTATGAAGTGAAATCTGAGCCAGGTTAGAATCAACAAAGTACCAAATTGAGTGCTGGTGCTGATTACACTGAATGTGTAAGTTCAGCTGGTAAGTAAAAAGTTGACATTAGTTGGACAATGAGAAAATTGTCGTCAACCCGTCAGTAATCAATCCATTAATGATGTTACAATTACAAGTACATGATTAAAAACTGACTAGTCCAACTGATACAAAATTACTTACACAAAAAATGAAGAGTACAAGACTTATGGCTGAGATGAGGATCCAGGTGATTGATTGCGATTTGCTAAATTCCTCAAGATCTCTGTAAGCGCCGCCATATCTTGTTCCCTCTTCAAGCGCTCCTCAGCAGCAATGCGACGCTCTTCCGCAGCAAGCCGAGCCCTCTCCTCATCAGCGACTGCTCGCGCCCTTTCCCCCTCTTGGATCCGCGCCAAAAAGGAGTTCACCCCAGAGGTGAAAGCCTCCATTTGTTGCGCCATCTCTGCTCGGTAGGAAGAAAAGCGCTGGTCCATCCTGGCATCAATGAGAGCAACCAGTTGCGCAGGCGGATGGACCTCGGAGAGAGGCTCTGCTGACAGGGCCATCGAAGTGGGGGGCTCAACAGATGAGGCTTCAGCCATCACTATATCAGCGCCAGATGCCCCATCCACAACTTGCTCTGCAGCGGCTGCTGGTGCTGCTGACTCTTCGTCTGCGGCTGACTCCTCCACCAGCATCTCAGCTGATGCTGGCGGGACTTGTTCGGAAACGGTGGGGGTATCATCTTCCACCACCTGCCAGTCGATGTGTTCAAGGGATACAATATTGGGAACACCAGCGACTGCAGTGGTCAGCCATCTGCTGCGGGAGGGATCCTCCTCCACCACATGATCAATTAGCAACTCAGTGGCTGCCATATCGAACAGACGGGCAAAGTAGAGGAGGAGCGGTGGGAGGGCAATCAGTATCCGGATCCTTCGGAGAGCGTAGACCACCTGAAAGCCCCGGCTGGTGCGGTGGAACTGGAGAAAGGGCACTCGGACACGCCTTGGCTGCGGGAGTCCTGAACTGCCAGTCCTTAGGCGATAATCAAGAATCTTCTGCACTCGCCGCCGGACACGCCTAAGGGACAAGGGCTCTGGCTCGTCAGTTAATGTATCCATGAATTCATTCGCCCAGTCCTCTTCATTCCTCCAGTATTGCAGCCCCAGCCTAGCATACAGAACTGAGCGCTTCTCCACCGTGAGATACCGCTCCACACGGTCAAAGATCCTCCATCTCCGCAGCTCACAGTACAGGGTCGGGTTGACAAACCACAGATACCGGAAGTCATTGAACATGTCGAAATCAACGGCATCCTCGACCTCCACTGTGATATTTTATGCGTACTCATACAGAGTACGGTTGTAGAACTCCATCGGCCTCAGGGGCAGGCACCAGTCCTGGATGCGTGAAGCTAAGACCGACTGGTGGGGGAGCCCACGGAGGGGAATGATGTTGAGAATGCTGTAGTCAGGCACTTGAGAGGTGTCGAAGGCCTCTTCCCCGCGTAACTCCCACCGATGGGGTCCATTGACCATCTCTTCATAGTCATCATCGTCGACCACGTTGTAATTGAGGACGCTGACGGTTATGTCACGTCGTGGTCGCGAATCAGCACGTCGAGGCTGTGCTGGTGAGGATGTCGCTGGTCGTCCAGAAGTTGAGGCTCCTTGAGACTGTTGACGACCGAGCTGAGCCTTCCCTTCCTTTGCAAAATCTGGGAACAGGTTCCTGGGCTCCATCCTCTGGATTGTGGAGTGCTGGACAACTGGTGGCTCCTCTTCTTCAGAATCATCAGAAATAACAATGGGAGCCTTCCCAGCATTCCTTGCACCAGTCTCCACATCCATTTCTTCTTCCTTTTCTTCCTTCTCCTCCGCCAGTTTTTCCGGGGTGGTCGCCCGCTCATCAACTCCTCCGCTGGCAACCCCTTGCACTGCCAGCGGGCCTTCTTCGGCAACTCTGCGTCCGCTGGCATCCCCTTGCGCAGCCAGCGGGCTCCCAGCCTCTTCCTCATCCGGCTGGTAGTGCTCGACTATGGACATGATGTCCTCGTCGACTCCCATCATCAGCAGGCGCTGATATGTATCTTCTGGTAAAAGTTCGCCTGGTGGTGGGGAAGCTGGTGGGCTGGCACTTGGACTTTCATCAGCCTTTCCTTTGCCCTTGCTTGCCAGCCTCAGCTGTTCAGCCAGCTCCTCCTGGCGCCTGGCTTCATGCTCAGCCTGCACCTTGGCATAGGCTTCATCGCGGGCTGCCAGCTCAGCCTCTAATTTTCGCTGGGCTGCCAAGGCCTTCAGCCTTGCCTTGGCTTGCTTCCTCCTGACAATGGAGGCACTTCTCTCCTTCTTAGCCTGCTCCATCACCAGCTGAGCTCTGGTTTGGACCCTCTTCCTCTTCCGGGTCATAATCTCCAGCTGCTCCTCCTGGGTCTGTCCCAATATGTTCCTTGGAGCGGGACCAAGAACCAGTGCCTGATGTGGCTGCTGATGCTGAGAAGTCTTAGGCTTCTTGCGGGAGGTCTTCTTGGTGACTGGCACCTGCTGAACTGGCTGAGGGCGACTGCCAGAAGCATCCACTTCCGCCTCCTCCATTTGAGTAAAAAGAGACTCAGTCTCCATCTTTCTTTTCAGCTCGCCCCTTGCCTCCTCCGTCAGCGGCTGTGCCATGACTGGCACCTGTTCCCCCTTATCCTCCTCTTCTTCCTCCGAGACGACCTCAGCTGGATCCACTGCTGACTTTCCCCTCAGCCTCCGCGGCTTGTGGTAGTCAGGGCGAGGCAGCTTGGCCTGCTCCTTGGTGGGCGGAATGAAGTCCGAACTCACCAGTTGTTCCCCCTGGTCCACTCCATCGCCAATCTCCATCTCCAGGATATGGCTGATCCGCAGCCCAAAGGATACGGAGTGAGCGAACGTCCCATCAATTGGAATGTTGGCGTTCCTGGCTACATTCTCCAGTAACCGGCCAAAGAAGAACTCGGCCCAGTTGCCCTCAATCCCATCCACCAGCGCGCACATCACCGAAAACTTGCGCAGGCTCAGCTCGGCGTAGGATCCGACTTCGCACTGCAACATCCTGACAACGATGTCGCACACCATCTGCCACCAGTCATCCATCTCCGACTTCCTCATACCAGTCCGGAAGACGGTGACTTCGTCCCTCTTCCATTGTGTCCACCTCCTTCGGAATTCCACCGTATCATCCTGATGATACGTGGCGACTTCCTCTCCTTCATTCCTCAGGCCGAAGAGATTGGCGAGGTATTCGGCGGTAACGGTGATCAGGTGGCCGAACACCGAGGTAGTGAACGACCTCCTGTCGTCAGCAACCACGGCCCGAGCGTAAAACTCGGCTACCATGTGCGGATGGAAGGT
>JAPKLW010005398.1:0-21213 GCA_026898455.1 Plectranthus barbatus | reverse complement strand
CCTTCAGAAGATCAAGAACAGAATGAGAGCTGGGACTCATTCTTCCTCAACATTTGGGCTTGCATCAATCTCCAAAAGACCGAGTTTGATGCACAACTCCTTGAATCGTGCTTCTGGAAGGGGTTTAGTGAAGATGTCAGCCAGTTGATCTTCAGTTCTGATGTAGTCCATGCTGACATCCTTCTTTTCGACATGATCACGAATGAAGTGATGTCGAATATCTATGTGCTTGGTTCTAGAGTGATGAACCGGATTCTTCGTGATGCACATAGCGCTGTTGTTGTCGCAATAGATGGGAACACAGCCAGTGTCCACTTCATAATCCTCCAGTTGTTGCTTGATCCAGATAACTTGAGCACAGCAACTGGCAGCGGCAACATATTCAGCCTCAGTAGTAGAAGTAGCAACTGAGTGCTGCTTCTTGCTAAACCAGCTGATTAGCTTGTGTCCTAGAAACTGACACGTACCACTGGTACTCTTCCGGTCAATACGGCATCCAGCGAAGTCTGAATCTGAATATCCAATGAGTGTAAGCTCATCATTTCTGGGATACCATATTCCAAGAGATTCAGTCCCCTTCAGATATTTCACTATCCTCTTTGCAGCTTCCATGTGTGACTTTTTCGGATTGGATTGAAATCTGGCACACACTCCGACTGAGTACGAAATGTCGGGTCTGCTGGCAGTGAGATAGAGAAGTGATCCAATGATACCTCTGTAAATGGTAGGATCAACTGATTCATCTTGTTCATCGAGAAATATCTGACAACTGGTGTTCATCGGTATTCTGAGGGACTTAGTTTTCTCTGGGCAATATTTCTGGATTAAGTCCTTGGTATACTTCCGTTGACTGATGAAAATCCCATCAGCTGACTGCTGGACCTGGAGTCCTAAGAAGTATGTTAATTTACCCATCATACTCATTTGAAATGACGTCTGCATCAGTTGAGAAAACTTCTCGCAGAGTGATATATTCCTTGATCCGAATATGATGTCATCAACATAGATCTGCACCATTAGCATGTCACCTCCATCCTTGAGAAGGAAGAGAGTCCTATCAATCTTCCCTTTCCGAAATCCATTGCTGATAAGGAATTGTGACAGCGTTTCGTACCAAGCCCTGGGCGCCTGTTTCAATCCATACAGGGCCTTTCTCAGCTTGTATACCTTGGTGCCGACTTCAAAGCCCGGAGGTTGCTCAACATAAACCTCCTCCTTTAGCTCGCCATTCAAGAAGGCGCTCTTCACGTCCATCTGGAATACTGTGAATCCGTGATACGCTGCATACGCAAGGAACAGCCGTATCGCCTCCATTCGTGCAACTGGTGCGAAGGTCTCATCAAAGTCGATGCCTTCACACTGCCTGTAACCTTTGGCGACTAAACGAGCTTTGTTTCTGACCACGGTGCCATTCTCATCTCGCTTATTCTTGAAAACCCACTTGGTGCCAATCACTGACTGATGTGATGGTCTCTCCACCAAGTCCCAAACATTATTGCGAGTGAATTCAGCAAGCTCTTCTTGCATGGCATTAATCCAATCAGCAGATTCTAGCGCAACTCCTATGGAAGTAGGTTCCATTTGAGAAATAAAGCAACTTAGGAGCGCACTGCCGTGTCGAGTCTGGACTGAACCTTCCGGATCACCGAGAATAGCATCGGATGGGTCATCCCTCAGCCATTTGGGAGGACCAGCGACTGCTGGTGCCGGCTGTGAAACAGGTTCTTCTGTCCTGATGACTGGTGCTTCCACATTTTCACCAATCGGAGCTGGATGAATAACTGGCGGTTGAACTTCACCAGTTGGAACTGGAACTGTAACTGGTTGTTGATCTTCACCAGTTGGAACTTCTTCATCAGCATCTCCGTCTGACTGATTCCCTGTGCCTTCTGCGACGTTGTCATCATCAGCTGGTGCATCCATTCCAGCTGGTTCATCGTCATCTTCTGGCTCAAAGATTCTAGTCAGAATTCCCCCTTGATTTTTGCTAGTTCCACTCAGGGAGATTGAGTGTAAGGTCTCAGCAAGGTCATTTGCATCACCGACCCTCTCAGGTTGCTGATGGGCAACCGAGGGAACTGGTTGTGAAGATGATCCAGTCATAGGTCTAGTCGAACCAGTTGGTTGAGCATCGGAAGAATTCCTGCCCAACTGGTCGCTGACATCCTCGACCTCAGGAACATCTTCAGCCAGTTGGCGTAAGGTCCTGCGCACTAAAGTAGCTTCATCAAAAACAACATTGCATGTTATTTCCACAAGCTGGGTAGTCTTGTTAAATACTCTATAGCCCTTGTGAGAGGGATGTCCATATCCGACAAACACACCCTCATCAGCCTTAGGCGAGAAAGCATTTAACTTCGACTTCCCATTATTATCGATATAACATGGTGAACCGAATGCACGAAGATGAGCTATAGAAGGCTTACGACCAAAATACACTTCGTAGGGAGTTTTCTGGAGTCTGTCGTTGATCCCGCTTCTATTCTGAGTGTAGCAGGCAGTCACCAACGCTTCTCCCCAGAAACTTTGTCCCAAGCCGGACTCTGCCAGCATGGACCGGACCGCTTCTTTCAGCGTCCTGTTCCTACGTTCTGCCAGTCCATTCTGCTGCGGTTGCCTTGGAGTAGATCTCTCATGTTTGATCCCGGCCTCCGCGCAAAAATCCATCAGTAGACTGTTGCAGAATTCAGTCCCATTGTCTGATCGAATTCGCTTCACCACAGCTTCTCTCTGTTTCTGAGCTTGGATGATCAATTCTGGAAGAATGATCTTCACCTCATCCTTGGTTCTGAGAAGCTTTACCCAGGTATAGCGCGAGTAGTCATCGACTACCACCAGCGAATATCGTCTTCCTCCAATGGTTTGCGGTGTTACTGGTCCAAACAGGTCCATGTGTAACAACTCGAGTACCTGACTGGTACTGGGGCAGACTGGCGACTGGTTCTTGAATGACTTCCTAGTTTGTTTGCCTTGCTGGCAAGCTTTGCAAATTCCTTCCTTCTTGAACCCGCCCTTGGGAAGACCATCTACAAGATCATGCTTGGTTAGATAATTAATAGTCTTGAAATTTAGATGACTTAACCTTTTGTGCCACAGCCAGTTAGTTTCCATGGAACTGGTGGCTACAAAGCATGTATCAGTCATCCCGCTTTGCCAGTCAACAACATAGAGACCTCCTTTCCTGACACCTTTCAGCTTGGTCTCGCCAGACTCTTCATTCTTGATCTGGCACCCTGATTTGTCAAACACAATGGTATAACCATTGTCGCACAGCTGACTGATGCTCAGGAGGTTGTGCTTCAGATTGGTGACAAGGGATACATTCACAATTCTGACATCATCCTTCTCGATGCAGCCCTTGCTAATAACTCTGCCCTTGGAGTTATCACCAAAAATAACTGGAGGTCCTCCGACCTTGGTGAGCTCAGAAAATAGGAACTCCTCACCAGTCATATGAGCCGAGCAACCACTATCTATGATCCACTCGCTCGATCTCTGAAGCTGTGTTGCATGATCCTGTTCCTGCAAGAAAATGAAATTATTTAGGTCCCCGATCATCAGCGGGTCCTGCAGGGTTAGATCTCTGGATCATTCCTATTGGAATCCAGACTTGAGTAATCTTCAGCTCGGTGTTACCCTTGCTGACATCACTTGTGCCCTTTCCCTTCCTTTTAAAATAATGCATGGATTTGTTTTTGGAAGGTGTGGCTGTGTGTGCGGTTCCTCTGGAGGTATTCTTCCTCCGAGGGTGTCGGAAATATCTTTCCGACCGCATGTGTTGCCTTGGTGGTCTCTGGAATTGTGGACCACGATGATTAGCCTTCCCAGCCCTTGAGAAAAGATTTTGATTGGGCTCAGGCCTCCGATAGGTGTTCCTCCTATCGGGAAATATCCTTCTCTCAGTATTCCGCTGAGATTTGGATCCCTTGTAAGCATGCTGGCAATTGGCATACTTATGAGGTTGGGCGTGGAATCTCTGGACAGCTGGTGCTGGCTGTCGGATTCCACTGGCAGCTGACGCTGACTTCCTTGCCTTAGAATAATTCGGCTTAGTCCGCGTCCTGGGGTGTGCTGGCGTCCTGTCTGCAGAGGATCTTGCCAGTTGAGAATTTTGTCGTGATGACTCACCTATGTATCTGGACTTATGGTTCCTATGCTGATTAGCCATTCGGGACTGACTGGTATTACCAGCTGGTGCTGATGCATTTACCAGTTTGCCCTTACCCTTACCAGTAGTGATTCGTTCGGGCTGATTTATGCTCAAATCTTTTGTAAATCCCAACCCGGACTTATCAGAAGGCTTTCTCCAATGACTTAGAGCTGCTTCCAAGTCTTTTGAGCCTTTATTTAGAAAATTTATTCTACTTTCTTGCTCCAGAACGATGTTGTGAAAATTATCTCGCTCAGTTTTTGCAATTTGAAAATCTTGGAGCAACTCAAAGTGAGTCTTTTTCAAAGTGGCTAGCTCTTCACTGACTGACCTCGATTTTTCAATCTCCTTTGTCAAAACAGAAACTTGATCTTTCAGCGAAGTATTTTCGCCAGCCAAGACATTCTTTATTTCATAAAATTTTAAAAATTCTTTTTGAAGAATGTCTATAGTGACAGCTTCTGAGTCGGAACAACGCGACTCAGAATCGTCTAAACTGATAGAAGGCATGATATGCATTGGGGAAGCTGATGATTGTACCTGATCATCAGCTGCAAGTGCCTCTTTACTGTCAGCACTTCCTTCAGCTGACTCCTAGCCAAAGGCTGCCATGAGTGCCAGTAGAGCTTCCTCTTCTGACTCCTCGTCTGACGCATACTCCCCATCATCATGGTCGGGTATGTCAGGCACTTCAGTCCTGGTCAGCATAGCCTTGGCAACGGCCTTGGAGGCGCGCTCTTCAAAGAGCTTCTTTAGCCTTTCCCGCTCATTTTTGTCCACCTGTGGACATTCAAACTTTAAATGATCAGGGGATTGGCACTGGTAGCAAGCCCGGGGAGCTCTCTTGACGAATTTTCCGTCAGTTGAGCTCAGAGATACTCCCTGCTTTGACTTGGCTTTCTCCAGAAGGACAGCCAGTCGTTTCATCTGTTGCTCAAGTTCTGCGATAGAGCTCTCGCCGCCTTTGGAATGAGATCCTGATGCGGACTGGATCTCCTTCGGCTGGTTGTGCTGGGCAGCAGATCTGTCAGCATGGAAGGGCTTCTTGGGCTTCCACTTGAAGTCCTTCTTGACGAAATAAGCTTCGTCTTGAGCTTTAACGTTGGGGGATCCCATGTTTCTGATGGCCTCATTCTTGTTCACCATCTGGATATCCCACTCGTGTGCCTGCAACTGAGCAAATAACTCCTTGGGAGTCATCTTGGATAAGTCCTTCTCCTTGAGAGCTGTCGTCTTCACGAACCAGTCCTCCTTGGGCATCTTGGACAGGATCTTGGCATTAAGATCTTCATTTGAGCACTTCCTGTCCAGGGACTTTAGCTCGCTGACGATGGCGTTGAATCTCGCCTCCATCTCCTTGATGGTTTCTCCAGGCAGCATCTGGAATGACTCATACTTGTCCACCGCAACCTGCAATTTGTTGCGTTTCATTTGATCAGTTTCTTGACATAGACTATCAAGATAATCCCATACTCCCTTGGCATTGTTAAACTGGAGTGCATCCTCCATCAGTGACTCTGGAAGACATGCTAGGATCAACTCATGAGCAATGGAATCCAACTGATTCCGTTTCCTGTCCTCAGCATTCCATTCGTCTTGGGGCTTTGGGATCACAGCAGCAGGACGATCTCCTAGCTGGTGCTGAATATTGGTGATCTCAATCGGCCCTGTTTCTAGCACATCTTTCATGTCTGGATGAATGCTCTTTAGAGAGATAAGAGTCCTCTTTCGCCATGTTGTGTGCTTCTCCGATTTGTAGTCAAGTAGCTTCGGAATATTCATCTTGATGTACCTGAGCTAATCAAACAGACAAACAAAAAGAGCGCAAGGAAACGCGGATCACGGTCCTAAGCGACTCAGATACGAACGGTCTATAAGAACTGTCCGCTCTGATACCACTTGTTGGTCCCGGATTATCAGGGTATAACTTGGCAGCGGAAAATGTGTTAAATCGTTTCTTGCGCACTGCTGGTTACTCAGCTGACTGGGACCTTGTCAGCTGGTAAGTCAACTGGCACTCTGAGTACTCAGCTGACTAGCGACTGGCTCGTCAGCTGGTAGCTCAAGACTTAGAATGTTTTTAGCCTTGTTTGCACAGTTATATCAGTTTTCAGATATACACCAGCACTTGGGTGCTGGGTTTTAAATCAATATGAAATGCAGAAAACTGATAAAAGATAAAGGATTTATAGAGGTTCGATCAACTGATCTACGTCCACTCTCCAGTCGTAGCACTGGAAATTCACTAGAGTAAGCAGGTACAAGATTCCTACGATCTATCTCTAGCTGGTGCGACCCTTGTCCACCACTTCGCTAGATCAACCGCTCCCGGACTTGATTCCTTCAACTCTCTTCTCAGCTGTTGGAGTGCGAGCACTTCACTTCAACCTCCTTAGCTGACTGTGTGGGTGTTTAGTTCTCCCAAGAACGTGACTCTCAAATACGGCAAAAGCCCGTAATAACTCTGGTGCTGGCTGGCACAAGAGCTGCTGTGAACTTCCTCGGAAGAGAAAGAACACCAACGAGATCTGTAACTTACAAGCTGGAAGCTTGAAGTCTCGTGTTTGATAAATCAACACACGGATAGCCTTTAGAAAGGCCTCGAAAGATGTATGCGCTTCTACTTGCTTGAGCGTAATAAATTTTCAGTCTTTCGGTAGGTGAGCGATCGGAGAAGAGTATTGAATGTTGATGGATCCCAGGTATTTATAGACGCGGGATCCCATTCAAATCTTCTAGCCGTTTGGACACATCCGGAAAAGGTGTCAGACCTCGGATGTCCTTCTAATGGTAGCAGGTATGCTTTTCCGGAAAGCGCCATGCTTTTGTCCACTTTATCTGACATTGATCTCTTTATGTCAGAACGGCACTATTCGTCAGTACGAGGAATCGGAACTGGTGTCTTGAACTGATAGACTTTAAGGTATCCTCCCTTAAAGTCATACTTTGTCAGTTTATTCCTCAGACGAATCTTCTTTTTGTCTCTAAGACTCTGGGAGAGCAAATCTTGAATTCTGCTGGTAACATCCGACTGGTAGATCATTCTGGTGATCTTGTGCTGGCAGTCTCTGCTGGTGACTTGCGCTGGCAACATCAAAGTCTACCAAAGGTCTGATGTTAACTCTTGGAATCTCCCATGACTGGTGACTTCACCGCTGGTGAACAGTGTCAGTGAGAACACCTATTCTGCTGGTAAGGTTTGTCAGCCGCCTGCTGGTGAAATCCTTCCCAACTGGTGAACAGTAGCCAGTCGTGAGCTCTTTCTCATGCTGATGAACAGTGTCAGCACGAGTCTTGTCAGTCGCTTGCTGGTGAGACTTCTCTCAACTGGTAAGTACATCTCATGCTGGTGAACAGTATCAGCATGAGTCTTGATCAGCTGCGACTTACAACTCAAAAGACCTAAACAGGACTTTACATTTGAGATCTAGAGCTATCTAGAGACAACTGACGCTGGTAGGACTTAGGATTTGATCCACCAAAACACCAAAACTAGAATCTAAACAAGTAGCTACTGGGGAAAGGAAACTTAGCCAAATTTCCCAACAATAACTTAACATGAAATGCAGCGGAATAGTTTAAAGTCTCTTGCACTTATGATTGTTAAAAAATGTTTCTTAGCTCAAGTGGTTACTTAGGTATGATTTCAGATATACTCTAGCAACTCTGTTGCTAGGTTTCAAAAACAATCTTGGAACAGTAAAGTAATAAAACAGTAAATGGACACAAGATTTATAGTGGTTCGATCAAATAGATCTACGTCCACTCCTTAGCCGAAACGCTAAGAATTTCACTAGAAAAGTAAACAAATTACAAGGAATTGCCTTTCCAGTTAAGTAGGCAGTGAGCTTTCGGCCTGGCTACTTGACAGCTATCCTCCGTTAGTCTGCACTTCTCCGGTAAGGTTTGGCTGGGGTCAAGGGCACACCTTCGAAACTCCTGCCTTGCCTGATGTGGAAGAAATAGACACTTCCTGTTTTTCCTTAAGTATGGCTAGACGTCCGTTCTAGTCTTAACCTTTTCAGGTGTTCGACTGTTAGATTTTTTTCTAAAAGAAAGGAATCTCAATGATTGAAATATCCTTGAATGCAATCAAGAATATCTTCAATGGAGTGTCAGTACTTCAATGAGCGACATTTCTGGTTGTTGGGAGCTTTTAGATAGACTTTGTACAGCTCTCAACTGACTACTTTCAATGTTTACTTTGTCAAAGGAATCTCTAGCTTGAGCGTTCGTGAAATGAGTAAAGTGAGTAGAGTGATTGTAAGTAGTTATCGAAGTTGTTCGGTTGTCTTGTGTGTATCCTTTTTTATCTTCTTCTTCAGACTGTCTTTTATAGGTGGAGATTCAAACTTGAAACTCTTTATCCGTTAGACTCAACAGCTCCTTGATCTGAAGAGGTTGGTCTGTGGCTCTCACTTTTATTTTTGACTTGTACTTTCCTAACCACTTCGGGAAAGTCTTATCCTTTTGTGTGAGCTTTTTGTCAGAGTGGCAGTCCGGCTTCGAATATTGTTCTTGTATTGGTTTGCTGAAGTCCTTTTGCTGCCTTTGAACCTTTGACTTCTTTTGTTTCAGACTCTTTACTTTGATGCTGAAAGATTCGAATGCTAACGCCTTAGCATTCTGTCAGACGTGCTTTCAGCCATTTGCTAGTGATCCTTTGTTGGCTTGTTTTTCTAGCAGATTGTGAGTTGAATGCTGATATTATTTGCTCCGTGTCTGCTAGTCGATACTTCTTAGCACACTAGTCTATTACAAATCAATGTTCAACTTATACAAAACTTTACAAGTTGTGTTAGACTCTCTAGATTTCAGCAAATAATCGACCAACTAAATAAGGTTTGATCCAACAAAACCTTTTACAAATAAATCCTAAGGGAGATTTTAGGAATAATTTCCCAACAATTTCCCCCTTTTTGGTGCGATCAAAGCTTACTATCATTTGCTGACCATAAGTGGAAGAATGTCTGTGTTTTACAATTTCATGTTATTCTATCAATCTAACACAGAGTTTTTCCAACTAGGTTCAAGCAACAGAAGTGATTGAAGTCAAATTCCCCCTCAACAAGTGCTGGGGAATATTTCTCGATTAAATATGAGTAAATGTTTGCAACAAAGCAATATGCTAGAGTTTCTAGCATTCATTAAATCAGCACGTATTCATATTTATCAATTAAACTATAATCGTCATGTCCACATGCAAACTTTGTTGAGTACACCAGAAGTGTAAATCAACTATAGCACACCAGTAAAATTCAGAAGTGGACAAAAAGATTTTGTCAAAATCTGATCCAATTTCATATATGATATTGCAAGTTTCAGTACAAATTGGATACAGAAAGTAAAAGAATTGACCTTGTCATTCATGAGCCGGGTACTGGTTTATCCTTTTCACTGTCTGCTGATTTGTTCTTCTAAATGTCAGCAAACTTCTCCATTTTGAATTTCATGAAGTTCTTCAGAAGGGCTGCTCCTGATTCTCTTTCAGCAGCCTCACGCTCCAGTTCTTTGGCCAACTTCTCTTGTTCCATAGCAATCTTTTGCAATTAAAGTTCATGTTCCTTTTTCTGCAGTTCTAACTTAGCTTCATGTTCCTTTCTTTGTAGCTCTAGTCTGGCTTCTAGTTCTTTTTGTTTCAACTCTTCCTTTGCTTCTTCTTCTTTTCTCCTTATTTCATGTTCCCTCGTTGCTGACTCCTCCGCATTTTTCTTTCTTCTTTCCTGGTCAGCCTTTCTTCTTTCTTCCCCCTCTTTGATTGCAGCCAAAAAGTGAGTTCCATAGGCCACAACCGTTTCTTCGAGGTGAGTCCTGGTGTCTGCTATGTCCTTTCGAGCAGTCTCAAGACATGTCCTGTTCTCAGAAATAGCTAACTTGTTTTCAGCGACCTCCGTTCGTACATGAGATACATCGCCCCGTATCTCATCAACTTCTCTTCTCAAATGGCTGGTAGCTGCTTCTACTCTTCCATCAATAGTTGTTTGTAAATAAGAGTTAAAAACTTCAGCTATTTCTGCAGTCAATGGAAAGGGCATCTGCAGTGAGGTTATGGGAGAGGCATTGTAGGAAGTAGTCGGGACAAGTTCTTGACTTGTTGGAATATCAGATTGCTGTGCGTGACTGGTGTTTGCAGCAATATACTCCTGATAGCATAATTCCTCATGCAATATTCGATGAGCTGCTTCCAAAACTTGTGTGTTCTCCTGGAGTGTGGATGACGTGGATATCCACGGCCTTCGAACCTTGAGTGTGGATGACATGGCATAACCCCATTTATTGCCGCCGTCTGAATGCATTAAATGATTCTTCATCATGAAAAGCAAGCGTCCCACGTCTGATTTGAAATCTCCAGCAGTCAATTTTAATAAAAGTACGCAGATGCTACCACGTATGTTATGCTATCATCCTAATAACCTCCGGCATTGCTTTTTATGCATGATCATGATCTCGTCTGATATGACCTTTTCATTAATGAATTACCTCACTCCTCTTAGCGACTCTTCAACTTCAACAGCGAACAGTTACCAATGGCTTCTCTATAAATTGTATAAGCAGCCGATGTATTTGATACGACTCATTGTAACTCTTGCTCTTCTTCTCACAAAATTTTACTAAACGAAGATATGGAACAGACTCAATCTCTCTTTGTTCCGCGCCACAGAATTCTCTGTGATGCTGGTTTGTATGAGGAATACGAAGCAGAGTACCATATAGCAGAGTGGATTATGTCCAGTCTCCATGCTTGTGGTTTGGCTAAGTTCATCTCTGTGATGCCTCATGCGTTTCAAAGAGAACATCTTCAGTACTTTCTTCTGACAAAGTCAGCCCATTGGAGACTTCATTGTAGGTGTCTTCAGGAACCAGTTGGTTAGATGGACTGTTGATACTTTTGCTTCGGACTTTGGCTTGCCGAGGGGTCCAACTTCTGTGATGGATTACCGCAGTAATGAAATCACTCCAGAATGGACTTCATGGATGAGATGGAGGCGTTCTGCTGATCTGGACTTCTCACCTACCCCTTCAGCATATGGACTGCTCCCTCGCTACCAAGTCCTCTTCGAGATAGTCTGCAGAATGTTGGTAGGAGAGAATCCGGATGTCATGATCTTCTCCCGTGAGGTCTGGAAGGTTATGATGGCTATTGATGACCGAGCACAAGTTGATTGGGCGGCGTTTGTCTTCCAAAGGGTCCGACAGAGTGTGCAGCAGTGCCCTCGACTCTACCTTCCCTATGGAATGCCTCTAAGTTGGCTGTTAGAACAGAGATTCACCGATCTCACTTTAGGTCCCTCGAATCTTCGAGGAATAGAGTTTTATCCCTTTGTACCTTTCTCGCCCTTTGATTGAATCTTCTGTTGTAACTGTTTTTGATGATGTATATAAGATGATGTCGTTTTTAATTTTGACAAACTCATATAGCTACATTCAATATCGATCATCTTCTTGATAGTCGCCTCGTTAATCAACTGTGTAGTAATTCTGCTGATTACGTTTCTGCTAAGATCATAGCAGATCGATGATTGGTAGCAAAGATAGATATTCTGCCACAAACGTAGAAGATACTACATTAGCAGAGCTCTTCGTCATCCAATATCGTTTGTAGCAGAGTGACCTTCCTTTAGTAGAGATATCAATTCTAGCAGAAAATTCATTCGTTAGCATAGACCTTATCCATTAGCAGAGATCTTATTCGCTAGCAGAGATTACATTCGCTAGCAGAGATTACATTCACTAGCAGAGGCCTTGTCTCTAGCAGAGACTTCAACTCTAGCAGAGATCTCATTTGCTAGCAGAGGCCTTGTCTCTAGCAGAGACTTCAACTCTAGCAGAGATCTCATTTGCTAGCAGAGGCCTTGTCTCTAGCAGAGACTTCAACTCTAGCAAATGAAATGAGGATTTTCAGAGTAAATTTCTCCAACCGTCGATTGCGTATTCCAAGAATTATGTTGACCGATCTGTCGTGGCATCTGCCTATTCGTCGAATGACAGATGATTAATAACTCTGGTAATTTGAATCTGATCAATTCTGACGACAAGAGTTAAGATTTTCCCTTTATAAATACCCTGATTGTGAGTATCCTTGTTGTCACAACAACCCTTTCTCCAAAATAAACTCTTCAAGAAAAGAAATGGATTCACCAGGTCAATCTCTTGAACTGCGCCGAAACCAGATCCTTCATGAGGCTGGTTTGAACTCACTGTATGATAACAATCCAAGGGTGGTAGACACAGTCATGTCAAAGTTAAATCGCAGTGGATTGACTCAATTTGTTACTGCTACTCCCAGACGTTTCCAAGGCGATGTTCTTCGGGAATTCATCGAAGATTGCTCTGTGGAGGGGGATGGCATTTACGATCGTTTCCGCGGCAAACTCATCTGCTGGTCACCGGACGTCTTTCTCGTCGATTCGGCCTTCCCAGAGGTCCTGGGTCTGTCTTCAATCATCGTGTAACAGACATTGCCCCTGAGTGGTCGGCTTGGCAGAAATGGAGACGAACGCCTTCGTCTGAATTTTCTCTTTCTGTCTCTGCGTACGATGTACGTACTCCTTATTGGGTGCTCTTCCGTGTGGCAAATAATATGTTGATGGGAGAGAACTGTGACGACACGTTCATTTCAAAGGAAACATGGCAGCTCATGATGTCTATTGACGATGGAGCCGAGATAGACTGGGCGAAATACATCTACAATAGCGTCCGAGACTGCGTCGAATATTATCCGGCCGTTCCCCTACTCAATGGAATGCAACTTAGTTGGTTGTTAGAGCAGAGCCTCCCTCAGATTGCAGAAGGACCAACGAATCTTGTAAATGCGGACTTCTTTCCATTTAGGCCTTCTTCCTCCTAGAATAGTGAATAAGATGTTGTCTTCAATTCTCCCCTGTTTCTTGTAATGACATCTTGTTGATGAATGAGAAGGTGTATGAAATCTCTACAACTGTCTTATGTTATCTGACATGTGTTATCCAAGTTGTCAAACACTTTCTGCTTAGCATTCTCAATATTAGCAGATAGATATGACGAATATTCCTTTGTAGATGTAATCATCTTAAAAAAATGGTTAACATCATCTTCAAAAAATCCAAGAAATAGAGATATTATAATATCTCATTTGATCCTCCGTCTCTGCTGTGCTTGTATCAGTTTCTCAGCAACTTGTTTTGTGTCTGGTATGTGCTACCATTTTCCACACACAGTCATCGAGTGTTATCATTTAAGACGGTAGATTTCTGTCTTAGTCAAAAGATTTGTGCTATCATTTGTTATCTTCTTTAAGCATTCATGGAATAGAGCACCAGAATATCCAGGTAGGTCGACTTGCCGTAAGTAGCCTTATCAATACAGGTGGTGCTTCCCCCTTTGTCGAGACTTCTCGACTTCTGCTCATCTGAATTTGAATTCATTTGACAGAACACTTTTGGGAGAGTGTTCCATTATGGAGAGACCCATGATCTTCCTATAAATAATAATGCACTTGTATGTTGTAACTTCATCTACTCCACTCCACTTTGCATAGCATTTCCATCTTTACTAGCTTCAACATGCATCGTATTACCATTGCTCCTAGTGATCTGCCTGTTACTCGCAACCAGATTCTTTATGAATTGGGGTTGTATTTTGAATATGGTAACAACTGTCGTGTTGCCAACTTTGTTATGGGAGCTCTGACTGAGAGTTGCCTGACCCAGTTTCTGACTATGATGTCGGCATGCTATCAGAAACGAGCTCTCCAAAGCTTTATCTTCAGGAGTAAAGTTGATAATGATGGTATTTGGAGTTATTTTGATGATGAAGTGGTTTGCTGGATTCCGGCCCTGTTCTCTCAGAAGTTTGGCCTTCCTCAGGGTCCTACTCGCGTCATGGATTTCTTCCACCATGTGACTGCTCCAGAGTTCGACTACTGGAATGAGTGGAGGCAGTCTGATAACTTTGGCTTTTCTCCAACTCCATCATGTTTACATTTGAAGGAGGAGTACAGGGTCATCTTTGACATTATTAGCAATGTCACCTTTGGGGTTCCTGCTGACAATTATGTATTCAACCCAAGGATTTGGAGGGCCATGATGGCCATTGATGACTGGGCAGAAGTTGACTGGGCTGAATTCTTCTTCGATGGAGTGAAGAGATGTGTTGATCTCTTTCCGCGGATTCCTCTGCCAACTGCCATGCAGCTAAGTTGGTTGCTTGAGCAGTCGTTCCCTCACCTTGTCTCTGAAGGTATCCCTTTGATGGGTTTTGATTTCTATCCCTTGAGGGCTCACTTCCCTAATTGTGGTTGAAGAATGCTCTGAGCTCTCCTTCATTTTGTGTCCACAAATATGTTGTTAGATTAGTAGCACATGGTGATGTAGATTTGCATGTATCTGATAGCCTTTGAACTCTGTAATCTTCCTGTTGAATGAATATTCTGATTTCAGATCTCTTCTTTTCAACTATTTTCATGACATTGTTGATATGTGGTAATGTCAAGAAATCTTTAACAAATCGAAGGCATAGCAATCAGAATATAATAGTTATCGACCAATTCTCAAGAATATCCTTAGAGAAAGAATGAGAGCTAGGACTCATTCATCCACGTCAGCATCGAATTCCATTAATCCTAATTTCAAGCATAACTCATTAAATTTGATTTCTGGAAGGGGCTTTGTAAATATGTCTGCTATTTGATCTTTGGTGCATATATAGCGAACATCGATGTCTCCCTTCTCTTGATGGTCTCGTATGAAATGGTGACGGATATCAATATGCTTGGTCTGAGAGTGATGAACAGGATTCTTTGTAATGCACATGGCACTGTTGTTGTCGCAATAGATGGGTACACACTCAGGAGAAATCCCATAATCTTGTAATTGTTGCTTTATCCAAAGAATTTGTGAGCAACAACTAGCAGCAGCTACATACTCTGCTTCAGAGGTGGAGATAGCAATAGAGTGCTGCTTTTTGCTGAACCAGCTAATGAGCTTGTGTCCCAGAAATTGACATGTGCCGTTTGTGCTTTTCCTGTTGATCTTGCATCCTCCAAAATCAGAATCTGAATATCCACTCAGACCTAGACTATCTTCTCTTGGATACCAAATTCCTAATCCTTCTGTGCACTTCAAATAGCGGACAATTCTCTTGGCAGTGTCAAAATGAACCTTCTTCGGCTTGGCTTGATATCTAGCACATAATCCCACGGCATATGAGATATCTGGTCTGCTAGCGATGAGATAGAGTAGTGAACCTATGATCCCTCTGTAAAGAGTAGGATTCACATCATCTCCTTCTTTTTCAAGAGCAGCAATGCAAGTTGTGCTGATAGGTATGCGCAAGCTCTTGGTCTTCTCTGGACAATATTTGGCGATTAAGTCACGAGCATACTTCTTCTGATGGATGAATATTCCTTCTTTGGATTGATGAACTTGTAGTCCAAGGAAATACGACATCTTCCCCATCATGCTCATTTGAAAATGGCTAGTCATGAGATCAGAGAATTTATCACATAGATCTTGATTCTTTGATCCAAAGATTATGTCGTCAACATATATTTGAACTAGTAGAATGTTGTCTCCATCCTTGATGCGAAAGAGAGTTTGATCTATCCTGCCTTTCTAAAATCCATTGTTCAATAGAAACTTAGACAACGTTCCATACCAAGCTCGTGGTGCCTGTTTCAGACCATATAGTGCCTTCTTGAGCCTGTAGACTTGATTTCCTTGCTCAAATCCCGGAGTTTGCTCGACATAAACTTCCTCCTTGAGCTCGCCATTAAGGAAAGCGCTTTTTACGTCCATCTGCATCACATCAAACTCATGGTACGCTGCATATGCCAAGAATAGACGAATAGCCTCTAATCTTGCTACTGGGGCGAAAGTTTCATCATAATCTATTCCTTCGCATTGTCTATATCCTTTGGCCACAAGACGCGCTTTATTCCTTACTACAGCACCTGATTCATCTTTCTTGTTTTTGAACACCCACTTAGTGCCTATCACACTTTGATGTTCTGGTCTGTCGACTAGTTCCCACACATTGTTGCGTGTGAACTCTGCAAGCTCCTCTTGCATGGCATTCACCCAATCTGCATCTAACAATGCTTCTTCTACTTTCTTGGGTTCTTCATTGGATATGTAACAGGCTAACATGGCATTGTCGTTCCCTTGTCTGGTTAGGATAGGGTCATTTACGCTTCCAAGAACACTGTCTAAAGGATGCGCTCGAAGCCACGTCGGTCTGATACGTTCTGGAATTTCAGCATCTGGTTCTCCTTCTTGATGAGTATTGTTTTGATTTGCTTCTACTGTATTCTCCTGGGATTCAGCAACTGGGACAACTGGGACAACTTCTTCATCTGCTTCTGGATCTTCATGAATAGGATCGGCATGAGCAGGTATAATAACGGTTGGGCCTTCAGCAGCTGGTTCCACCAGAATTCGATTCTCAGCAACTCCTTTGCTAAGATCTTCAGTAGATTCTTCATCTTCTTAATCATCAAGTGCACCAGAAACATCTAAATTCTCATTTAGATATATAGAAGATGGGGCCTTAGCATGATCATTAGCATCACCGGCCTGGTCAGCAGTCTAGTCACCTGCTGAGTGCGAAGTTTCTGGATTGATATCAGTCGTAGACCTAATCGGATCAATACTCATATTCTCAAAAGATTTTTGAAGAGATTGATCATGGATATCATTGGTCTCATGATTATCATTCCTCTGTTCTTTGTCAGCCCTGCGCACTAAAGTGGACTCATCACAAATAACATTACATGTTATCTCCACAAGTTGAGTTGTCTTGTTTAACACTTTATAGCCTTTGTGAGAAGGGTATCCATATCCTAGGAAAATGCCTTCATCAGACTTAGGTGAAAAAGTGTTAACCTTAGACTTCCCATTGTTATGGATATAACATGTTGAACCGAAAGTACGAAAGTGTTTAATAGAAGGCTTACGACCATTATACAATTCATAAGGGGTTTTGTTGAATCTGCCATTAACCGCACTCCTGTTCTGAGTGTAGCAAGCAGTCATGATGGCTTCTCCCCAGTACTTTCCATTGAGTCCTGAATCAGCAAGCATGGACCGTGCTGCTTCCTTCAGTGTTCTGTTTCTCCGTTCTGCTAGCCCATTTTGCTGTGGGTTTCTAGCAGTGGACTTCTCATGATGAATTCCAGCCTCAGCACAAAAGTCCATCAGAATTCCATTACAGAATTCAGTTCCATTATCTGATCTAATCCTTTTAACTGTAACTTCCTTGTTGACCTGTTCTTTGAGGATCAGTTCAGGTAGAAGGATCTTTACTTCGTCTTTTGTCTTTAATAGTTGAACCCACGTATACCTGGAGAAATCATCAACAACCACAAGCGTATATATTTTCTTATTAACTGTGGGTTGTGTGACAGGACCAAATAGATCCATGTGTAGGAGTTCAAGAATTCTCCCTGAGGTATCCTTTTCTGGATTTGATTTGAAGGATGCCTTTGTTTGTTTGCCTTGTTGACACGCTTTGAACACTCCTTCCTTCCGGAAAGATTCAGCAGGCAGTCTTTCAACCAGTTTGTGTTTGGCTAGATGATTGATAGTCTTGAAGTTCAAGTGATTTAATCTTTTATGCCATAGCCAACTTGTCTCTTCTTTGTTAAATGCCACGAAGCAAGAATCTTGTTGACCACTTTGCCAATCAACCACATATAGTCCACCCTTGCGGATGCCTCTTAGCTTTACTTCTCCTGTAACCTTATCAACAATATCACAGCCAGAGTTAATGAAATAAACATTATATCCATTCTCACATAGTTGGTTGATGCTCATCAAATTGTGTTTGAGGTTTGAAACAAGAGTTGCATTAACAATTCGAATTCCATCTTGTTCTACACATCCTCTTCCAATGACTCTTCCTCTGCTGTTATCACCAAAAATAACTGAGGATCCATAGACGCTTTGTAAATTTGAGAATAAGTCTGCTCATCCAGTCATGTGCCCTGAGTAGCCACTATCAAGAATCCATTCATCTGGAGATCTTGACTCTTTCACTCGTGGATTCTTCTTCTGCAAGACAAGGATTTAGGTACCCGTTTAGTCTCGGGTCCTGCAGGATTAGCAAGTGTCATTGTTCCTTTTGGAACCCACATTTGAGTGATCTTCAAAATTTTCTTCTTGACATCACTCTTTATACCTTTTTCAACCTTAGGATAAGTAAATCTTGCATACTTAGATTGAGGATGAGGTGTGGTAGTGTGTTGTGCCTTTAATGTCCTTTTGAGGAAATTTGTTTTGGACTTAGGCCTTACATAGGTGTTCTGCCTATGTGGTGTATATGCATTATGAGGGGGTTTTACAGCATTGTAATTAACATGCTTGTTTGTATGAAATGAAGATCTTGCTATCCTGGCAGTATATGCATACAGCTCGGCAATCCTTCTAGGCTCTGCTGATCTTGATTGCGAAGCATATGTTCTCGTATTCTGCTTGAATTTATCCTTCCTCTGTTGAGGTTTTATAGCAGACACTCGAGCATTCTGCTGAGGTAGAACGCACCTCTGCTGTGATTCCCTAGCATATATTCTAGGATTCTGCTGGGATATATCGTACCTCTGCTGAGGTTCCCTAGCAGATGTCCTAGCATTCTGCTGAGGTTTCACAAATTCGCTAATAAGTGTTTCAGCAGATTCCTTTTCTTTCAGTTTTTCTCCAAGGATGAATTTTCCAGCAGAGATAAACTGAGTAATCTTCTGCTTGGAAGTTTTTCCTTTATCATGGCGATCAAAACCAACACCAGCTCTATCTTTGTAGTGCTTTTATTGATTAATTGCAGCATTCAAAATAGCTTGGCTAGTCGTGTATGTACAAATGCAATTTTCTTTTGGTTTATTTTTCAGCAAAATGTTTTCTTTCTCAAGAATTTTGAAATTTTCAGAAAGTATTGAAAATTCGGCTTTCATTTTTGTAAGTTCCTCACTTGCAGACCTTAGTCTTTCGACTTTCTCGGTCAAATTTGAAACTTTTAACTTTAGTGAGATGTTTTCTCCTACAATGACGTTTTTGATTTCGTACATTTTAGAGAATTCTTCACTTAGCTTCGTGAGATAGTCTTCCTCAGAATCTAAAGTGAAATTCTCGCAATCATCAAATGTTACCAATCTAGGGATTTTTATTGAAGTTACCTCGGTGTTCTCGGCTGCTAGAGCCGTTTCAGCATTCTGATCAGCATCTGCATCAGCAAATTGATCTTCCACGACGTCTGCCATCAGAACTAGCATGGCTTCTTCATCTTCTTCCTCTAAGGATAGGTAGTACTCCTCATCATTTTCAGGAATGTCCTGAGTTTCTGTCCTGGTTAGGAGCGCTCTTTTGACTGCATTGCTTGCACGTCTTTCAAATCTTTGTTTCAGCCGCTCCCTTTCTTCTCTGCTGACTTTCGGACAGTCATGTTTCAAGTAGTCTGGAGATCCACACTCAAAACAAGTCCTAGGCTTTCGCTCTGTTGAGCGGGCATGAGAAGGTGACTGCTGAGTCTCCTTTGCTTCCTTTTCGCCTTTAGCCTCCATCAGCATCTTCTGAAGTTTCTTCATCTGTTCTTCTAGTTCACTGATCTTAAGATCAGTAGACTGAGAGCCAGAGGTTGTAGCAACCTCCTTTGATTGGGTTATAGAAACATATCTTTCTTGATTGTAAAATGGTTTCTTTTGTTTAAACTTATTGAAATCCTTTTTGACAAAATAGGCTACATCATCTGAGCTAGCAGCGGATTGTACTACTGCAGCTTCATTTTTCTTTGATTGTTGTATTATAAATTCATGAGATTTCAACTGAGCAAATACCTCGGAAGTAGACATTTTTTTGAGATCTTTCTCACTTAGACTAGTCATTTTAACAAACCAGTCATCTCTGGGGTATAGTTTAGAGATAATCTTGTGATTCATTTCCCCATTCTCATATTTCTTACCAAGGTTATTCAGCTCTCCAATGATGGTATTAAATCATTCCTCCATGGCCATTATGGATTCACCTGCATTCATAGAGAAAGATTCATATTTGTCAACAGCTACCTGCAGTTTATTGCGTTTCATCTGGTCTGTCTCCTGGGAAGACTCGCAAACATACTGCCACATTTCTTTAGCTGTATCGAACTCCAAAGCTTTTTGTGCCATTAACTTTGGTAGTGAATCAAGGATTAGCTTCTTTGCAATATGCTTCAGCTGAGCTCTTTTCTTGTCTTCACTTGTGTATTCCTCAAAAGGTTTTTCAACCATTTGGGGTCTCTGTGGCCTTGGTGGTCTAGATTGATCTCCTTCATCAGCTCCTCCAGCGGGTTCGGGTACAGGTCCTATAAAAGTGTTAGCTTTCATAATTTTAATGGGACCTCTTTCAAGTACCTCAACCATTTCTGGGTGTATGCTCTGAAGCTGTATTAAGGCCATCTTTTTCCATGTTGTGAAGTTCTCCCTGTTGTACTTTCCAAGAGAGTGGTTCAACATCTTGTCTCCTGAGCTAAACAAGTAGAGCACAAATAAACAGGTAAAAGTGCAAGGAAAATGCGGATCTGGTCTTAAGCGACTCAGAAGAAGTCGGTTTTTCAACCTCCTGCTCTGATACCACTTGTTGGTCCTTGAATATCAGAGTCTTCGTGTTGATAACTTAACATGAAATGCAGCGGAATAGTTTAAAGTCTCTTGCACTTATGATTGTTAAAAAAATGTTTTTTAGCTCAAGTGGTTACTTAGGTATGATTTCAGATATACTCTAGCAACTCTGTTGCTAGGTTTCAAAAACAATCTTGGAACAGTAAAGTAATAAAACAGTAAATGGACACAAGATTTATAGTGGTTCGATCAAATAGATCTACGTCCACTCCTTAGCCGAAACACTAAGAATTTCACTAGAAAAGTAAACAAATTACAAGGAATCGCCTTTCCAGTTAAGTAGGCAGTGAGCTTTCGGCCTGGCTACTTGACAGCTATCCTCCGTTAGTCTGCACTTCTCCGGTAAGGTTTGGCTGGGGTCAAGGGCACACCTTCGAAACTCCTGCCTTGCCTGATGTGGAAGAAATAGACACTTCCTGTTTTTCCTTAAGTATGGCTAGAC
>JAPKLW010005397.1:208-21232 GCA_026898455.1 Plectranthus barbatus | reverse complement strand
TTGCTTTACCATTAAAGGGTTTTTCTAATTATATTTGTATCTTAGAGAAGTAGTAGTTCATGAATGAGCTAAGGGGTCGAAAACAAGATAATAGCACCTCCATTGGATTGAATATGGCAAAAAAATCAAGTTCCTAATATTAGCATGAGGCTTTATGGCTTCTTCTTTTTATGTTTATTGAAGAAACTCTCATACTGCAAAGGTTTCTTGGACACGTATGGTTCAACTGGAAAAAATGCAACAAGAGATTTGGTAGTCTCTGCAGATCAGAGCCTTGTCTTTTTCTTCTTAGTAAGCTGTACCATGTATAGAAAGAACTAAATAACAGCCACCTAATTCTTATTGAAAAAAGAACTTTTTTAATGCCAGAAAAGAACTTACAGCAAACCTCAGAAGAAGACATGATTTCCCAACACCGGAATCTCCAATCAGCAAAAGCTTAAAAAGATAGTCACTGAATAAAAAATGCAGAGAAAGAAATACGTAAGATAAGCTCAAGGAGGAGCGTAAAGATCTACTCATGATCTCACCAAGGAAATCTGAGCCTCCTCCTTCGAGCTATTGTTGAAAAATGAATTAATTTTTAAATATTTGTACAGGTCCATTAGCATTAAAAAATCAGGAGATAGCATAAATGGAACACCACGAGATCATATCTTGATCCCCTGATGGACGGCATCATGCCGTTTAAAGAGGGCGAAAAAAACGCTACATGCAAACACAAACACTAGCAATCTGAAAACACATTTAATGACAAATGCGATCAACGGAATCGATCAGCTGTTTTATGAGATCACAAAAGTGAGTATATAACATGTTTCAAAATAATCACAACTTAATAACACACATGATGATCGTAATATGGAACCAATGAAGACGGATGATGATTCACAGGATCAAGGGATGAGACAACCGAATTCCAAACAATAGAGGACCGAAGAGGGAAATAGAGGCCTTACTATTCCGGATTCATGGCGGATGCAAACAACGGCGGTCGGAGACTGAGAATTAACCAATTCAGCAACGATTCTATAAAGAAGGAAGTAGCAAGAGAGGGAGCGTTGAAAGTAGAGGGGGAGGAAGAAGTTTAAAGGGAGAAGCCTAAAATGTCGCAACTGTAGGTCGAGACGTGACGTGGCGACCATACCACTCCTTGCCATGTGGAATGTAAATTACTTCTGTGCCCCTCCTTTTACTGTAGTTGGAAATGAATGAGATGCATATAATATATTAAGAATATTTATGAGTTAATTGTGTATATCATATTCTATCAAATTCTTATCGTATCATATGAAAAACTAAAAAAAGATGGTGCTCATATTTAAATTAAACTGCTTGAAAAAATTCATATTTAAACTGTAGAATAAAATAAAATAAAGTAAAATATTAGTATTGAAACAAATTTGATTTTGGGAATTGGTGGAGACAAGGAAAGGCGGGAGATGAAATGATGAGGGGTAATTAGTTGGAAAGTTGACCAAATTTCTATGGTTGTTCTCCTCCTCCAAAACCAAATCCAAATCCCCATTTTCAGCCAACTAATTCATGATAAATTAAATGCTTAAATATATTATGCAAATAATGGTGATTGCACTTATTTGAGGTTTGTTTATCAAAACACCACCTTTGCTTGCAAACAAGTATCAAATCATGACAGCAGCCGAGATCTTGTGACAAATTAAGAGTCCTATACTAATACTAGTACTAGTCTATACCTTGAGACTCAGCTGAGGGGCTCAAAATCGAAATTGGTGTGTTCCAAAAGTGGGCCCAGTCTAACTAGTTTGGGGACAATAAGATTGTTCCGGAGAGAACACACCACCGGATTCTGAAGCTGCAGCACAGCTCCCACCAGGTTTGCTCTTACTGTCAATGGGAATATCCGAGGCCACCTTTCCCTTCCATAACTCCTCAAAGCCTCTTCCACTTCCCCTTCCCCTTCCACACCATGCTTCAATGCCTCTCCCAACTTTGTGGCCAGCACCACTGAATCCTCCAGCGCACAGCACGCGCCTTGCCCCAGATTAGGTGTCATTGGATGCCAAGCATCGCCCACAAGCACCACCTTTCCTTTAGAAGCCGGTGGGGTGATGCCCGGCCACAGCCAACGGTCTACCAGGGGGGTTCTTACAATTGTATCATCTGGCGTTGATTGTATGATGCTTTGAAGCTCCGAGCTGGCAAGTTTTTCACTCTCCTGCCTCAAAATGGACGGATCACTTATCTTGGGACCTGATGATCAAATATGAAATATACTAATTAAGCAGCAATACAAGTTTAGATAGAGTATATATTCTACCTGGGGAGCCGGGGCTGTTGAAGCAGATGAACCAGTAGACCTTAGTGGGAGAAACTGGGACGTAGCCAGCACGAACACCTCTCCCATATACGTAAGTGACTTTTGACTCAAACGGCTGCCCCTCCGGGTAAACTCCCAGCCCACGTAGAGCACAATGACCCACATATCTGGGATCCCCAAACCCCATCCACTTCGCCACCGGAGACCGTATGCCATCGCACGCGATCACCACCTAATTAGTAATTAGTTTACATCACTACACACTCTCAGTAATTAAAAAGAAAGGAAAAGAAAAGAAAAGAAAACGATGGGTGCATGACTAGAAGAGTATTGGTTGGTTGGTATACGTACATTGGCTGATATGAGAGAACCATCGTGGAGTTTGAGCAAGGTCTCATCATGGGAAGTGATTTCGATGGTTTTGAGCTTGGAAGAAAAAGAAATTGCATTGGGGTGCAGCTTGCTGGCAAGAGTCTCCAACAGAGTTCGTCTTTCTACAGCACGCACCTCTTGACTATATCCAAAGTTAGAATATAACCAAACCAAATGGCGTAGCTACTTGATACGTACCTTGGATCCTCATCTTTGAATCTGAAAGAACGCACTTCTCTTCCATCCTCCGTTTTCACCACCATCCTGTTCCATCCACTTCATCTCACTAACCTAAAGTACCAAATATTATATTATATTATATATATAGTAAAAATTGATATGATATGAAGTAATCACCCTTGAATTTCGAAAAATTGGGGTCGGAGCTCATCTCCGACGCCAATGGCATCTAACACTTTCCACCCATTCTTGAAAAATGTGAGTGAAGTGCCCCCAGTCCTCAGCGACTCAGCCTGCTCAATCACCGCGCACCCAATCCCCAACCTGATCACCAAATCATCATCATCATCTCTCAACCCAATTCATATTAATTAAATAAGAGTTAGAGTGAGAGAGAGACCTTTCAAGAGCAACGGCGGTAGCGAGCCCAGCAATCCCGGCTCCCACGATCACTACGTTTTCCTTCCTCACAACACCACCGTCAGCACTCACAGTCGCCGCCACCGCCCATCTGTTCCGCCGTGGATGAATTGTCAACATGGCCTGACCCATCGTCATCAACATACTTGCCATGTTATTATACAATTATGAGTGAGAGTTATGGCATGGAGAGTTTAATTGTTTTAGTTGTTGGAGGAAGCGAGTGGCGGAGCTTCAACCGCTTGCTTTCTTGGCGCACCATACAAAATTAAATATGCCTCATTTTCAAATATATATTGAGTTTTTTCTTAAAATATATTTTAGCCCAGTTTTTCAGTAAATAATTTTTTTCTCTGTAAATAATGTATCTAATTTTTATTTAATAAATAATATATTTTATATAATCTAGTTTAATTTTACAGGTGCGTCAAAAATTATTTAACATTTAAATAAATTTTCAGCATTAACTCTATTTAATACATTAATTATCCTTTAATTTTCATAATATTACTTTTAATATTCTCATTTTCCAAAATTATTCAGAATATAATTATAAATTACTAGAGAAAAATAATACAAAATATAAAAATTGAACAACATAACTACAACACCGTAAAGTAGTAATTCGAACCGAATAATTGAAACGGAGTGAGCTATTAAGTAAATTATTTTCACAAACCACAAAGATTGTTAATCTTTCCCCCGGAGTCGGAGTTGCTCGCCATTTATTTCTTACGTCAAGTTGTTTTAAAAGTCATTTAAATAAATTGAATCAATTTTAATAATCCAAATATTTAATTAAACCAAGTAATTATTAAAGATTTAATGCAAGTTGAAGGAGGACTAAATTGAATAGCTGCATAAATGTATATTAAATGAATTTGTATTTGTGGCTTTTTGGTCGTAATCCTAATATATCCTCAACAATTAATGATTATGGATTATTTCACATAATTGATTCAGTACAGTATGAAAGAAAGGTTAATCTTCACGTTAATCTTTTTAATTAGTTTTTCATGAAATGAAAACTCACCTGAGATCATTACATTCATAAACTTGTGTTCAAATACATATAATAAATTATTTAATTAAAAACCCGTTGCCCGGTAATAAACAATTCAAATCCTGTAAAATTGGCTCAAAAAAATTTAAGTTAATGCGATAATTTAAGTCAATATTTATATGAAGTATTAAACTGAATAAAGTGGCATAATTTTAATTCTTTTTTGCATAAATAAGCTAGTGTGCTAGATAAAGAAAATACGGACAGCATATAAAACGTCACAATTAATTCGTGAATGATGTTATGTTTTGCATTTGATTTCGTAAATCACACACACACACGGTAAACAATAAACATTCTAATTATAGTCATCTTTCCCTTTTCAAATTGTAATTAACATAGTATCTCCCTAATACACTCTCATAATCATTTACTTAACCCAAAAAAAAAAATTAGAAAAAAATACTAACTTTAAAGAAAATCTAATCTAATAGTACGTATAAATAAAATTATAGCAAAGTGTGGTTTCACTTGATGGAAACCTCAAATCTATTCTGGCGCAGCAGCACTCTGACTCGGAGATGCGCCGTCTGCAAGAAGAGTAGATATATATGAATATGAATATGAATGAGCAGTGCACCACAAAACTAACTAACTTTCATAAGATTTCTTCACATAAAAAATAATGACCTCACCTGTAAGATTATGATTATCTTCAGTGGGCAGCCGCTGCTGTTTGGAGAATTTCTCTTTGATTTCGGAAACTACCAAGTGAGTTAACAGCAAACCAGCAAGGAATGCACCAGCTATTAGCATATAGAAAACATCATCCCACCCCTGTGATGAAAGGAATCCAGTGAGAAGAGGGCCTAAAGCAGCACCCATCGATCCAGTGCCATCAATTATGGCTGTAACTGTTGCCAATGCTCGAGAATCGCCTTTTAAAGAACTGTGAGTGCCAAGATCAGCAGACACCGCTGTTGTAATTAGAGCATATGGTCCATTTACTAGTAGACCAGCTATCATCATAAGAACAATGTTGCTTTCTTCTGAAACACTCCCATATTTACGGTACAGAACCATAGCAGGTATTGCCGCGTACATGAAGCTGGCAGCAGTAGTAGCCCGAGCTCTTAGTTTGTCAGATATATAACCAGCTAGAATTCCACCAATTATTCCTCCCACATCAAATAGAGTTGAAAGATTTCCTGCAGACTTCACTGACATATAGTGGCCCTCAATAGCTGCCACTCAGTCAGTCACAATGTAACCCATATCAGCAATGGTATCAGAATAACATATCACATAAATTGATGCTTAAATATCTACTTGAGATGTTTCAGTAATTTTCATTTTATAACTGAAAAGCAAGGTTGAATTACTTCTTATGGGACAAAATACCCATTGTGATGATACTTGAAAAGCACTTACTTTCCTTCCCTAGATTAGAATCTGAGTATTTTGCATAAGACAACAAGAGCAACGAAGGTTATATTGGTAATGCAGCTTATTAAGCTCATTTAAGGCTTCGGCAGTATATATTTCTACTAAAAACAAGTGATGATAAAATTGAAAAGCAGCTTAGGTAGTAACACATTTTCTGTTATTTTGACCAAATGTCAAGGTTGTTCTTGCACATTGTCCTTGAATAATAGTTGCCTCCTTTCTGCAACAGCTTTTACAGGAGGCATCACTCAATACAAGGAATTTCTATTTAGAATTAACATGACCTTAGAGGTTACTTCACGTATTTCTTCTTCATAATTTGAAGATGAAGTTCAGGCAACTCCTAACTAAGCATGTCATCTTAAATCTTTGGTAGTTGAATACACTTGTCCATTTGTCATCTGCCTCCTCTAAAAAGAATTGCTCCCAAGTATTCTGTTACATGTAACCATACTTCTTCCATGCTCTAACATACAACAAGCTCGTGCAGGTCTGTGTATGAATAAATGTGAATTGTTCCCATCTTTCATAGTTCAAGTCTCCTCAGATTGAGCAAATACCAAATAATTGGTGTTGCATGAAAGAGGAATATACTTACATGCTTGCGTGGACTCTAGTTACTTGATACTCATATAACCCAGAATTATTAAATTTTTACCAACAACCTGTACTTAGTTTATTCAAGCAGAACCGGTTTTGATGGTTAGTAAAGTAAGACATGCCCTCGCGTAAATGATACTCAATCATCATTCTATATTTGTTATATATAACATTTTTGAGATTATAAGATCTGCAACATACCACAAAGCATCCTAATGTATTACCAGAAACAAAATCTAAATTAACTGACACCATAAATCACATAATCCCTAAATGAACAACCAATGGAATATGCATCAACATCAACTATTACCAAAGAAGACTTTGTTAAGCCTTAAAAAAAAAAAAAAAAAGAAGATTTGGTTAAGGCTTGAAACAGTTAACCTGATATGCAAATGAACTGAAACCTAAGCAATATATTTTCAGACATGACTGCAATTCAAAAATCAGATATAACTGCTTCACTACTTGTCAGCTGATTCACATGTTGATGGCAATCATGCATATTCTTAGTAGCATGCCCTTTAACGTTCCAAATTCCCTCTCTATAAGCAAGTCTAAAGAGACCAACTAGATAATCAAATTTCAAGAAGAAATAAGGTAAATTATGAAGGCAATTCCAAAGATCACTCAGAGAAACATGCTAAAATAGTTGAATGACAAATTTGATGTTGGGTATTGTCAAACCCAAGTCCCTTATCGAAGAAACAAGGAAGGATTTCTTTGGATATAAGAGTCCACACAAAACAATATCGTGAGGGCTTGATCAACCCAAAGCAGACAATATATGAGGGAAGTAGAAGCAGTTTTAAGAGGAGCTGATTGTCTATGAAAATTGAAAAATTGCTAGTACATAAAGAAGGGATTTTTATTTTTTTATTTTTTTTTTTGGGGGGGGGGGGGGGGGGGGGCACTTGACTTACATCAGATATTAAGATGGATCTCTACATAGAACAAGCTAAGAGATTAACCAAACAGATTTGAATAAATTATAACCCCATAGAAGACTAGTCCATGTCCTGTTTTCAAACAAGCTTTACTTATGACGTTGACAGGATTTTCAGAGTCCCATGTATTCAGTTAAACATTTTGCTTCGTTGCCTAAGCTAGAACATGTGTTCTGGTTTTCAGAAACTGAAACTCAGAAAACCTTTTATTTTTCAGTCAAAAAACTGTGACATTATTTCTATAAGCCTAGGAAAACAAGCAGCAAGAGTCAACAAAGTGGTTTGAGAATGGCATACACAGGCCCTGCCGAAGTTTGATCTGCCAAGTTAAAAACAATGGAAATGATGGATTCTGTAATAGTTAGACAAAGAGGTAGGTCAAATAATAAGATGCAGATAAAAATGAGTCGAAAAAGTACCGGTCTGACTAATGTAGAAGGGCAACCAATAGAGAAACGTATATGCTACGAGCTTGGCAAAGAAGAGACAGAGCGAAAACGGAATAACTCCAGGTATTAGAAAAGCTTCAAGGAGTCCAATGCTTCTCCTGTTCCCAGAAGTTCCCTGACCATTTCCAAGCAAATGCTCTTTTAATCTCTGGGCTTCCTCGTCTTGAGACGAAGCCACAGCTTTCCCATGTGAATCATTGGGGCTAGAGAATCCAAGATCTTCGGGGTAAGCAGGCAGGAAGAGATATACCAATATCCCATTCACGAATATAAACGCACCGGGAAGAATAAAAGACCATCCCCACCCATACTGCAACACACTAGCAGCAAGCAACGATCCAGAAATGTTCCCAATCGAAGTGTGGGCATTCCATACACCCATTATCAGCCCCCTCTTCCTCTTTCCAAACCAATTACCGATCACAGCAACAACAGAAGGCCATCCCGTGGCTTGAAACAACCCTGCGACCATCTGCATCGCCAAATAGAACTCGAAAACGTGAACATCCCAGAAGTAACCCATCCCAAACAACCCAACGAAAACACCACTCCCAACCATCCCAGTTGTCAAGAATATTCGAAGGTCCATTTTATCACCGAGATGCCCAGCCACGTACATCCCAATTGCATAAGAACCAAGAAACGCCACATCAATCGCCCCCAATCTCCACATCCCATCCTTATCATTAAAGGGAGCCCAACCCTTGTTATTCGCCATCCCCATCCCCTGTGGCTCCCGCTCAATAAAAATTTCTCCGACCGGCCATGGCCGGAACGCGGTGCAATTACCCTTTGGCCCAGGATCAAGCACGCTCTTGACTATGCTACTGGGTTTCCTAGAAGCATGATAGGCAGTATATGCAATGAAGGTTACCAATAGAACCACGTATCTGTAGGTTTGTAGGCTCCAATCTTTCCCACGGATATTCCGGATGAGCAGGATCCCAGGTGGATTTCGCCGATTGTCAGACATTCTTCTGGGCGATGAAATGAAACCGAGACAAAAGCAGCATTATATTTATTCGGTGGAAGGTGGGGATTTGAGACGGAAACGCAGTTGGATTTGCCGAGTCCGAACAGTTAGTTAGGCTTAGCTATGGGATATGATAAATGGAAATGCATGATGTGGCGCTGCTATTGCCATTGCAATTGCCATAGATAGAAAGGGAGGAGGAGAAGCGAGGTCGCGGGAGAGGGGGAGGGGAGTACGGAAACGTGGAGGGACACGTGGCAGCGTCCCATGTTTTCAAATTCTGCAACTTCCGCGCCACGCATCACGCTTCTTCATATTTTTCTTTTTAAATTTATTTTAAAAACCCATTCGGCTTAATTGTATAACAATTAATTAATTATTTTTTGTAATATTAAAATAAGTTTATATTTCTAATATACATAGGAAAACAAAAGTTTTATATCCATTATTGTTCATGTCATGATAGTCTTTTATCTTGATTCAAGTTTAGTTTTGTTTATATAGTGTAGGATTTTTGTTTTTTTTTTTATACGAGTTTATTTAAAATCTAGAATATAACTTTGTTATTAAATTATAAATATATTAAATAATCTCAATATTAAATCACTTAAAATGGTTGCTTTTAATTATAAATATAATTTGCATTATGGTATCTTGAGAGTGATTGAATGTTGGCAATCACACTCACTCATCCTGATTCCTGAAAGAGTAATTGATATGAAGAAATCACTTGGCTTGGCTTGGCGAGATCTCAAGTCTCCTGATGGTCGCAGCTTAGCTATGCATATTATGTAGAGACAAATGCCCCAACTCATCAATACATATAATAGATTCATTGCATTGGATTGAATAACAAACAAATATCCACGACAATTGACAATACACAAGATTGGTGCCTTGCCATACTCAGCTCCTAAATATGGATAAAGTAAAAGTTGCGGCTCTCATCTCCATGTATATTATATTATATATATGTATCTGTATGATATGATTATTCATTTCAATAGTATATATATCAAAGGAGGAAAAAAAACAGAATCTCCTCCATCTCCCCCTCCCTTTGTTTGTTTGAGCTACAAAACAACATCTTTGTTAGCTAGTCTGTACAAAGAAAGACACAAGGCATTTGCATTTGCATTTGAATCCATCCACCCACCCCTGGATCCCAATAACATGTTTGACCCACGTGGGAAGATGAAGATGAAGATGATGATGATGAAAACGAAGAAGAAGAAGGAGGCATCAGGCATCAGGCATCCATCCAACCTCAATCAAATTCAACCACTGCCATCAGGGATTAGTGCTACTAGTGCTTGCGAAACTCCAATTTGGGAGGAGTTCCGCCTGTGGGAAGGAGGCGTTGGACGGAACATCCAGCAGCACGTCGCTCTCCCCTTCCAAATGCCCTGAGCAGGAACCATTGTCGTTTTGGACTGATATTAGACTTTTACCACTCACAAATGAATCATCTTTATCCATCAATTCATCACTCCACTTCATCACAATCCTCTTCATCACAACTTTTGACCCTACACAATTACAAAATCATCAACAGATTACACTTGTATATTTCACATACAAGTGAAGATGATCATATAAAGGATGATGGATTGTATAACTGGAGGTAATTCTTAATCCTTCACATCAATAAGCCTCATAGGGATTGTAGATCCACTTTTTCAATAATTAACAACAGTATAATATGTAGTTGTGTTAAATGTATGTACCCCACATTGATTGGAGACAATGGCTTTTAATGGTGTGAAAAATCTCTCCCCCTAAAAGCTGCTGCTTTTGTAAGAAAGAAAGAGCCCCCAACATACCAATTATCGTGTTAAATGTGTCCCATATTGACCGGAGACAATGGCTTGCGCCACCTAATAATAGTGCCTTAAAAACCGGTTTTGTAAGGAAGAGATGGATAGTTATACTATTACCTGTATTTTTTTGGTGCTGCCCATCTCGTGATCTTTTTAAGTTTGGTCCAGTAACAATTTCAAAGCCATTGTATCCTCCAACAACTTCTGACTTGACGCCATTTTTGCCCTAAAGATAAAAACAGTGTTCGGATTGTAATTTAGGCACTGAGTGAGGATAATAGATATGTATAATGTTGCAACTACAAACCTTAAAAGCTGTGTGTTGTTCCACCCACTTCGATTTTGCTAAATCATGCAAGACAAGATGCTTCAAAATTCTGCAATTTTCCGTATTCATCCCACCAAACGAGTTATCAAAAACTCCTTCAGCAATAAGATTCTGGAACGATGACAGATTCAGGTTGAACTCGGTGCTACCAAACATGCTTCCAAGACTGGACATTGAAATGAGCAAACAATACCAACTATCTTCAGTCAGCTTGAAATACCTTTTCTGTTAAATTAATAATATGGCTCAATCCGATAAAATCATTCAGATGTATGTATCCAAAACTATTATCAGACAGATTTTTTCTATTTTGATGGATTGAATCCAAGGAGAAAAGTCGCAATGCACACCTATATGGAGCATCCCAAGTGTCAACAGAAGGTAATAGCTTCATCAACTGCTGTTGTTCATCATTTGTCAAATGACTTGAAAACATATCAAAATTAACAATATCCTGCATAAATGAAGGCATATATATCATAAGCACAGTTTAAGACTTCAATCAATGGATCAACCAAAATTGACAAGGGCCACAAACGACAATACAAATAGTGCTGAATAGTGTGCATATTATAAATAGCTGAAAACTTATAAAGTAACAAGAGCTTGCAAAGAATGATATGAAGCCATTCCGGCATAAACTTCAAAATATACAGAAACAATTCAAAAGTATCCGTATAAGTTGGATCTGTTTCCATGGACATGCAGTCATCATATTACAAGATGTATATATGATTTTGCTTATTAGAATCAATCTAACATTTTCTTTGCAACTTACTTGTAGATCTATGTAACACAGTGGAGAATTATGATGTGCAAGAATCGGTAATTTTACAACTTGATCCTTGTCTCTGAAATTGAACAATAAAAAACGCATTAATAGCTTATTCAGACAAGGTACTGGAAGAAAAGAAAATGCAACGATTATAGATTCAATTGTATCCAATAGAGTTGAAGAGCAAGTTTACTTGGAAACTCATCAACTCAGAACCTAATAATTGGAAATGCATGACATAAACACATTTTCCTGTTGAAGTAGTAAACCAACATCTTCTTCATAACTTGTATTGCAACATTCTATTATGTAACATTTGGATCAAAGATTCTCAATACAAAATCCACAAACTTGGTGAAAAAGGTTCAATTCATAATGGATTTGAAATCTCATTTATTTTGGTGGATTTGAAAATCAACTTGATATATAGATTCATTTGAAATGCCTATTCCAAATTCTCCATCAAATCCAAATCTCTCATTCCAATTGTAAGCAAACAAAATATCAGATTGATCATATAGAATTGCATATTTTCTCTCCAGATCTTCCTTAGTATGGAAATATGACTTGAGAAAATTCCTCCTGTGCTATAAGAACTAGATATTGAGATGAGATTACCTTCTGGTTTGTCCATGTAATAACCCTGGATATACACTCTTCTTAATTTTCTCCTTAGCTTTACATGAATTTAAATTATATTGCTTATCAACTGAAAGGGAGCTAGCTTCTGACTCTTCTTCTCTAACTACCGAACTTGGGTGCCGAATAAGAACACTTCCATGTCCAATCTCAACTGATACCATAGGTTTGTCACTCTCAAGAAGTAATTCCTCTTCTGAAGATCCAGACAAACATGATGACTGTTGTTCATACCATAAGGTGTATAGATCTTTGGTAAGAACCTCGACTGGAGACAGTTTAGGCCTCACAACACAAGTTCTCTTCCTGGAAGGCACCATAGAATCCCATGCACTGGGCTGGGGAGGACCTGTAAGATGCTGGATGAGTAACAACTCAACCAAATTACAATGCAATATGCAGATTTATTAACTAGGCATAACTCATAACCAATTAGCACTAAGGTATTTCAATGTGGTCGTTTGAACTATAGAATTTGATATTTAGATGTCATGCATGCTGAATAAGTTTCAGATGCCAGTTAATGGATATGCATTTAAATGTTTTTCCAATATTTAGTTTGCCCCAAAAGTGTATAATTAATGACTCAGATAAACATCAATTTACTTTCAAAATCCAAGCCCATACAAAATCCAAAGAAAACACAGCCACAAAAAATAGTCGAAAATTGTCAGCAAGACATGCGTGGAAGATTATGATTCTAGATATGCTACCATGCATACAAATCCTACTAACTTGTCAAATCACTTGTATCAGCAACGCCGTATTGTGCGTATTTCTCCGAGTTGGACATTGCAGATCCAGAACTTGATTTATTACTTGTATCTTCATCGAAGACTTTATGAAAAACCTGGTTATGGTCAGGAGGAGTAACTCCAAATTCAGCTATCTCACTATTGAGCTTCCGCTTCAGAATCTTCGACTCTTTGTTCTTAATAGATATAGTTTTGACCCTAGAAAACCTCAAATCCTCTAACTCATCAGATTCTGCCCTAGCATGTAGAGGTGTATAGTTTGCCAGAGTCCCCTTTGTCCTCCACCGGGAACCACATGCATTACATAGTACTGGCTTCTCAGGGGGGCCATTACGCCAGAGAGGAGTGCCTGTTGCATAATCATAAGTAGTCAAATAAACTTATAACCCATCAAAAGAAAAGAATGATCAGAATCCAAGGGTTCCACTAAATAAAGAAATGCTCAGTTCTTGAGGAAGCAAACTAACAAAGTGGCATATTGAATCCAAAACATAGAGACTATGCCTGAGAATTTATTGAACAAATATATTCTCCTAGGCAATGTAATAAAAAATATGATAATTAGTAATTCAAGACCGGAAGAATAGTTTGGTTGTTGATTTAAAATTCAAAATACGAACTTTCAATTGATGATCTGAAAGATATCAAAATTCTCAATCTGGGGAGCAGTACAAGACCCTAAATTGATAGCTTTTGAATCTTTTGGGTTCTGAATTAAGAATTATGGGGTCTTTTACATACTACAATGAAAATTTATCAGGTCCAATATTGGCAGGTATACTATCTTCCAGCCAAGATCAATTAGACAATGGTTCTTAACAATTTTTTGGGAGGAAATGAGTTCACCTGTAGACAACTCCTTAGATAATGACAACTAAGACTATGATGAAAATGAAAATATCCAAATAGAATTACTCCGACTAGAATGAAGTTTGCAAGAATTAAAATCAACAAGGAAAATATCTACTATAAGGATGCAGCTAAAAATGATGAGGTAAAAGATGGAAAACTCCTGGTAAGACATGTGTGAGTTGACATCCTGATGGCAAAGGTTCGAGGTAAATCTGAGATATGTAGCAGCCAGCTATTTGAATAGAGGAGGTGCAGTAACAGTAACAGCTAGAGGCCAAAATAAATTTGTTTGCACAAACTGATCCACACTATTTATCTATGCTCCACATCCTATTTTTCCTCTTTCCCCTTTAGCAGGAGAACCTCTCATGATAAGTTAGCTGGTTCAAGTGGGACTAATTATTTAGTGATAAACACAAGCACTTTCAAAATATTCTCATTGTAATTGGTGGAGGAAAGAAGTAAACATTTTGCACGAAGTTACAAAAAGGAATAGAAAAAATTGGTTGATATATGCTGTGGATTGTCATGGTAGTGTGCTGCATCGTCTACATTGTAGACATCAGCAATAAGTCGAGGATATGTTTCTAGAGAACAATGGTTGGTTAAGCACAGATCGAATTAGATCGAAAGATCATAACTACAGTGGAATGTGCTGAATATAAGCTCAGTCACTTCTCAGAGTTGATGGTGGGAATGAAAAACTGAAAAGCAAGAACAAAGGATTGTGATCTCAATGGATAACAGCTCGATGTAAAAGAAGAAGTATTACGAATCAAACAGTCATTGCAGATGACACGCTAACAATAAATACCAGCAAAGGCATAGAAGACTATATACAGCTCATTTTCACCAATTCCCCTCTGAACCCAAATATCAAGGTAATTGAATGAATGCCTGATCACTAAATACAAAATAAACATTTCAGAAAATCAACTGAATCACAAAAGCAGATGATCTTGAATTTAATCAACAAAATTTAGTGAAGAAAACCAAATTCCTAGTCAAAAAACACCAAACTCACTTGTAACACCACAGTGATAGCAAGGTCCATGCTTTCCCATATCTGTGGATTTCTTGAATCTCCCTTGATTAAAAAAAACACGGGATTTAATGAAAACTCAACACAGAGGCCGGAGGAAAAGGAAAAAAACTGAGCTTTCTGCAAAAATCAAAAGCTTTCAAGAAAATAATCCACAATAAATATGTTTATAAATTCTTAGTTTCGATGATTTCTTGTAGCCCTTTTAAAGCATCTATGCTTCTGGGTTTGAAGCTTTTTCTGCAATAGACCCAACAAACTCTGCAGAAATTGCAACACAAAATGAAAACAATTTTTTTTTTCTTTTTTTGTCCTCCTTTTCCCTTTACTCTGAGAGAAACCCACTAAAAAGTGTGAAATTCAGAGAAAAGCAAAGGAGAAGAATTGTGGGTATTGAGCTCAGAATGAATGGAAGTCAATCCAATTGAGAGATACAATCAGAAACACCATTTGGAAAAAATCAATGAAAAATTGGTAAAAAGCAGGAAAAGGGGTTTGTTTTCTGTAATATGACTTTGTTATTCTTGTATTGATTTTTTTATTTGTATGTGAAGTAAATGTTTCAGCTTTCTTCACTACTAATATTAAACTTTAATTGCATTTGTTTACCATCTTTTTTCAATTCTCTTTCCATTTATTTTTTCATTTTCACAATTCAATCACTCGAATTTACCTCGTATAATTTCAAACAAGGAGGATTTGTTGGTAATTCACCTTATTAATCATATCTGATTCAATGATAGTTTGTGTACCATTTCACTATTATTACAACTTTAACAAAGTTCCATTTTTATTTAAAATCAAGAATTCAGAATATTATGTTTGACCACGGACATTTATCTACATCATGTCTGTTTTTCAACTCCCCACCCCCTAAAACAAATAAAAGTCATAATAAATTTATGAATTAATTCTTAATTGTTAAGATATAAACTTTTTGGACAGGATAGTCATCTAATATCTATTGAAAATAGTCTATTCCGATCTATTGTTTCGGATTCATAATTTGAAGTGGGTGGCATTGTTTAGTTTATACAAGACCGTGTAATAAATAAAAGCATGGAACGATAATTATAATTTTACTTCAAAAATGTATTACATAAGTATATATATGTATAGTTTTTTCTATTGGAATGGGACAAATTTGTTTAGCTACTTACTTATAATTGTATTTGTAGGGATGCACAACAATTCCAACTTATTCCCCTTTGGCTGGCTTGGCTCAGCTTATGTAGCACACTAGACTAGACTTAGACGACAATGGAGAATGAAGATCTCTCAATTCACAATTGTATGTGCATCCCTCATTGATTTTCATTCACCATCCAACTCAACTCACTCTTAAATTTATTTCACTCACATATTATATTAGAATTAGATTGCCAAACAAATTAATGTAAATGCTTTTTTTAATTACTTATATTATACATGGTAAGTCAAGCAGCATTAACATTTTTTTCCTCAATTGGTTGCTGGGTGATAGTTTGTCATGCCATCTTTAACTTGATGGTCGTGGTACCAGGAGTGAGCATAAGAATCGAACCACTCTTAATCGTTAAACCGGAAATTTTAAAAATTCAAATCGAATTGAATCGTTAATATTATACAAATCGAATCGTACTGAATTGACGGTTTCAGTTTTAATCAAAAATTTTGGTACATTTTTATAAAATACTTTTATTAAAGATATATATATTTAATATTCCAACATACATAAATTTGAAAACAATCCAAATGTACTAGGGAAAGTCTTGGGTTAGACAGGCTTAAACGATTTAGGCGGGTTTTATCCATTAACCCAAGCCCAAATCCATATAATATACCCTAATTGGGATTAATAAACCTTATTTGGGATGAGTCAACCCATTTGGGTAGGATAAAACCCACCTAAACCGTTTAGGCATGCCTAAAGCAAGTTTTTGCCAATGTACTAAATTTACAAATCCATAAATTCATAAATGACCAATCGAACCGAAATCTAACCGAACCGCCATATTTCAATTTAAACCGAACTGAATTGTGACGGTTTAAAAAGATTTTGACTGAACCGAACCGAAACTATCGATTTACGATTTGGTTCGTTTTTTATTTGCTCACCCCTAATGTTACCTGGTTTTATTATGTAGTTGAGAGTCTTGAGACCCAAACTCTCTTATCATGCCACCATTTTAAAATTCTTGATTATTGCAATGTCATCTATATAATATACTAAAGGAGTTCCAGCTTTTCCCTCCAAAATTATTGAAAAATGTGTAAATATTAAAATAAAAATATTAAATAAATTAATGCTATTTTTACAATTATTAAATGATGGTTGAAGTCTCAATATATATAATATATTATGTGCAAGTTCAAATAAAATGTGTCTTTTAAAAGAATTATTCAATATAAATTTTATTTCATATATTTATATTCAGTAATGATAATTTTTTTTAAAAGTTAAGCTTTACATAAATAGAATTATTTAGCATATAAACTTTAGGGTTTTTAAATTGCAAAAATTATTTGAAGCGAACATCAAAATAAACATGTTTGCAATGCAATTTAAATATTAAAATTCTAATTTTATTATTTTAATTTTTAAATTCATATTATTTTCAGAAAGTAGTGAATTTAAATTTACAATATCTATTTTAGTTTTTTTAAAAATAACCTACATTTATAGTTTTATAAATGTTAGACATTGAATCAGTAAAATGAACGAACTTATAAATTAAACTATAATTTTCGGTGTTTGATATTAAATTAAAAATATATAAATTATAATTTTGTAAGTACTAAGTTATTTCTGTAAAGTTGATTTAACGTTGGGAGTGTAAATTCAAATATTTTTATTTTTAGTACAACTTTGAATAAATAATATATGTGGTGATAGTTATTAGACAAGTTTAGTATTTTTTTACAATTTTTTGTACATATGTAATTAATATTATTTTAAGCGAACTATTATAATGTATTCACTGGAACATAAACTATTATTCAATAAAGTGAATAGTATTATTACCATAATATTTTGAATTAGGTTATTTATATATTATTTTAAATAATATTTGTGTGTGCAACGCACGGGTGTAAATTTAGTATTGATTAAGTCTCTTACTCTTTTTTTTTTAGTTTTGGCCGGACCTTTACTTTAGTATATTCAACTCGTCTTCTCTTTTACTTGTGTCTCTCATGAATTCTTTATCAAATTATATAATTGTGTAAATGTTTTTGTTTGGTTATTTCTATTCATTTATATCATATATTATCATAATTATAATATTAACCATTTTTCATAAAACACAATAAATCATATACATAACCAAGATTTATGAAATTAGCCCATAAAATAAATTATTATATTAGTTGAGTGACTATAACAGTATAATAAATAGGAAGATTAATTGATTTGATTTCAAATATGAATTCATAATAAATAAAAAATAATTATATTTAGAGTTTTTATTAAAACGAGATGAGACTCCACATTAGATTATGTATATAGAACTAGATTTGCACTTCTGCATTGCACAAATTTGAATATGTATATATGTATTTTGTAATATTAAAATAAGTTAATAAAATCATAAAGTATATATATGTACATATACTTTCTTATGTATTCAAATAATAAATCTAACTTTCATTTATCAATATAATTTACTTTCTATATTTCATATGGATGGTTCGGTACGGTATACCGAACTTTTTTATACTATACCTTTACCTTATACCATAATGAATTTTACGGTATGAGAAAAATTGATATAATTACCGTATCGAAGTTTTCAATATTCTTTAGTTCAGTATATCAAATTTTCAGTATGGTTCCGATTTAAAATAATTTATATATTATCGTACTGTTATTTAGGTAAGTCAGTATCGTAAAAAAAATGATATCTTATAATTTTTACAATTTTTTTCCTAGTATTTATTTAAAAAATATGCTTGTACTAATAATATTCTAACAACTCTTTTAAGTGAGAAGGGAATATATAATTTCATTTTTAAATTATTATTTAAAATAATAATAATAATAATAATAATATTTTCGAAGCGTTATGTGCCAGTACACTATAAATTTCGATGCGTTATATTATAACATAAAACATAGCAAATAAAAAATAAAAAATGATAACATTTAATTTATTTATTTTAAAAGAAGTTTATTATTTTAATATGAAATTGAGAAATATGAAAATGAGATTAAAAAAATAGATTAAAATTATTTCTAAAAAAATAGTAAAAGAAAAAAACTGTCACATATATACTCCATTTTGGAGGAACAGGTTTAAGTAGATTAGAACTTTCCATTTAATTAGTAATAGTATAGTAAAATTGGAAGGAAACGGATAAGGCTACTAAATATACAGACGCAAAGAGAGAGAGGCGGAGTTGAGTTGAGTTGAGTGAGTAGCTTCGCATTCCCTCATATCTTTCTTCTCAAGAATTATGTCCTCCAATTTTCTTCATCAGGTTAAATCTCGCTGCTACTTTGTTATTCTCAAAATTCTTTAATTTATGTAATTTTACTTTTCTTAATCTGCGCAGGCGCTGTTCGTGGTCCCTAGATGTTGGGCGCAATGCCAGCCAAAGAGCCTGGCCTTCTCCGCAGCCGTATCCCGGCGCCCCGAGTTGGTGGTCTCTAGGGCTTCAATCCGGACTTCTGGCTTCAATGATAAAAAATTGTCTTTTCTTGTGAGGGCTGAAACCGACTCTGAAGCACAAGTTGTAGAAGCCGAATATGCGGAAGCTGAAGCCGAGGTGAAGCCGCCATCCAAACCCAGGATAAAGCTCGGAGATATTATGGGGGTAATTATCTCTATTTACATTAATTCTGACAGCTGATAAACTTCTATTCCTATTTAATCTTTGAAACTCTTTACTGCATTTCCTATGCCAAATTGTGTTGTAGTGAATATGATATCAAACCAACTATTGGTTAACTTTTCTATGACCTAAGGTGTGTAATCCTTTTCATATGCGCCTGGATGTGTGTTTGTTTGTGTACTCTACCTAAAGTGGATGTCTTGTATGATGATACAGGTCAACAACACTTACTGTTCCAACCATTTTCATAAAAATTAGGCCAGACTCCGATTACTTGGCGCCTAAGCAGCTAGGCACCATTTTTAAATTGTTATTTGTACTCTTAAATTTTAAAATAAATAAGAAAATTACTTTGCTGTAGTGATTTCAGCTTTGAGATACTAATTTAGTGTGTCTGGATAAATATTTATCTGCCTTTGTTTTTTAAAAATCTTGTTTGAAAATTGTTTTGTTGTAATGATTTTTTTATCTTGTAAAACACTAAAACCCTTATATTTAAAATGTGAAAAAGAAAATTTAAGTTGCTGGACAAGATGCAACTTAGAAACCGCCTCGGCCTTGCATGAGCGTTAGGCCCCAGCTGAGCGACTAAAGAGTTGTACAACCTTGGTATGAGTATATTTGCTCTTATGGACTGTAGTTTATGAGTTGAAAGATATTGTTAAATGTATGGTATTGAAAATCTGAATGATTGGTATTGGTTTGAAAAGTACCCACAGGTGTAGCTCAATCGCTCATCTATTGCGACTTTTCTGCAACACGGTTGGTGTGCTGAAAGCTATTGTGGGATGGGATCCTATAAAAGATCTTTCACTGCTTGAATTATTAAAACTACAGATTCCTCATTTTTATATCTGATATTGTTGTAACTTCTACCCAGTCTGTTATATCAGATAGTTTTTCATTGCTATTTGGATGTTTCATTGGCATATAAAGAACTCCACACTTTCTTGTTACAAACCCAGATACTAAACAAAAAAGCAATTGAAGCATCAGATAGTGAAAGGCCTATCCCAGATCTTCGTACGGGCGATGTTGTGGAAATCAAGCTGGTATACTTTTCCATCCATTTAAAATTTATTTTCCATATATTGACCTAATGTTTCCTGCCAAACTTTGTCATGTTTGCTCATTATGAAAGGAATGTATTTACTGTTTTACAGGAAGTTCCAGAAAACAGGCGAAGATTGTCCATATACAAAGGTATAATTATTTCAAAGCAAAATGCTGGCATTCACACGACAATTCGTATTCGACGTGTTATTGCTGGTGTTGGAGTTGAGATTGTGTTCCCAGTGTAAGTACTCTCTCT
>JAPKLW010005396.1:927-21234 GCA_026898455.1 Plectranthus barbatus | reverse complement strand
GAACCGTAGACCTTCTCGGTAAAACAGATCAAACTTATTATTATCAAAATGATCTGAACTGTTTCAAAGACCCAACATGCATTTTTTTTGCATTGGGCTCTTTCATTAACTGATAGAAATATCAGCCAATCCGCCATATTTTTTTTCTTGATAGAAAAAAAAGGAGATGGCTCCATGTGCTCTGATTCATTATTTGGGATTCTAATTCAGAGCACTACCAAAGTGTTTCAAAGGTGAAGTTATTTTGACGTAGGTCTGCCTTTGGCCTAGAATTTTAAGTTAAATGAAGTCTCTATCGTTCGGCTTAAAAAATCCAATATGAAACTTCATACACCTTCAAGTTCATAGGACGAAAAGAGATTTTTTGAGCGCCTTATACTCATAATGCCTAGCATTGAATATACTGCTATTGACCTTATCAATATCTCAAGGCGGAGCCTGTTTGGTACTTACAAAGGGCACTCAAATAGGACCGAACCTCTCGTCAGGCTATTGTTCTCTTAAAGTTATTATGGAGTAAGACATCAATTTCTCAATAAGATCCATTTTTTGGATTATATGGTGGATTCCCCTGAAAACCATTGGCGCGCGTGTAAACGAGGTGCTCTACCAACTGAGCTATAGCCCTTAGTGCTTGTGATGCATATTTTATCATGTATATAATTTGTTGTCAAGATGAATATTCTATGATCCAACATCCTAAATTTTTGAGTAGTATTGGTTGGATTATTGTTGCTTATTTGGATTATTGTTGCTTATAAGGAATATGATATTTATAATCCATCCATGGGATGGGTTCCGTTTGGTTCTCTTTGGGATAATAAATGACCTACTTAACTCAGTGGTTAGAGTATTGCTTTCATACGGCGGGAGTCATTGGTTCAAATCCAATAGTAGGTAGAACTTATTAGATACCGGAGTCAACGGTATCTAATAAGTTTTTTGTCCCACCCTTTAGTATATTTTTATAGATTTTTTATTGATTTCATTTTTGAATTGCGTTGTATCTAAATTGGATTCTGCATTGATTGGATTCTGTCGAGTGAATCCAATCAAAATAGGGTTTAGAAACAGAACCTCTTTTGATTATTTGAACACACCAACTAGTTATGAAATTGCATTGACAGCCTCGACTCTTGTCCTAGCTCGTCGGAGAGCTAGATTTGCCTCAATTATTTGTCTCTTTCCTTCAGCCTTTCTCAAATTAGCTTCTGCTATTTCAAGAGTTTGCTGAGCTTCTTGTGAATCAATATCACTACCCTTTTCCGCATCATTTACTAAAACAGTGATCTCATTATTGCCTATTCTAGCAAAACCGCCCATCAGAGCCATCGTTAACCATTGGTCCTTAATGCGTATTCTCAAAATCCCTATATCTACAGCTGTAGCAATAGGAGCATGATTTGGTAATACGCCAATTTGACCACTATTTGTAGATAAAATGATTTCTTTCACTTCTGAATCCCAAATAATTCGATTAGGGGTCAGTACACAAAGATTTAAAGTCATTTCTTCAAATTGCTCTCCATTTCTAAGTTCATAGCCTTCGCGGTAGCTTCATCGATATTACCTACTAAATAAAAGGCCTGCTCAGGAAGACCATCTAATTCTCCGGAAAGGATCAATTGAAACCCTTTAATGGTTTCTGCTAGACCAACATATTTTCCTGGAGAACCTGTAAATACTTCGGCTACAAAAAAGGGTTGTGATAAGAAACGCTCAATTTTTCGCGCTCTTGCTACGGTTAAACGATCCTCTTCGGATAATTCGTCCAACCCAAGGATAGCTATAATGTCCTGAAGCTCTTTATAACGTTGTAAAGTTTGCTTAACTCTTTGCGCAGTTTCATAATGTTCCTCGCCAACGATCCGAGGTTGAAGCATGGTTGAGGTTGAATCTAAAGGATCTACTGCTGGATAGATCCCTTTGGCAGCTAATCCTCTTGATAGTACGGTAGTAGCATCTAAATGTGCAAATGTGGTAGCAGGGGCAGGATCGGTCAAATCGTCTGCAGGTACATAAACCGCTTGAATAGAAGTTATGGACCCTTCTTTGGTAGAAGTAATTCTTTCTTGTAAAGAGCCCATTTCGGTACTCAGGGTGGGTTGATAACCGACAGCGGAAGGCATTCTACCCAATAAGGCCGATACTTCGGATCCTGCTTGAACGAAACGGAAGATATTGTCGATAAATAGAAGTACGTCTTGTTCATTAACATCTCGGAAATATTCCGCCATCGTTAGGGCAGTCAAACCAACTCTCATACGAGCTCCCGGCGGTTCATTCATCTGGCCATAAACTAAAGCCACTTTTGATTCTGCAATATTTTCTTCATTAATCACTCCAGATTCTTTCATTTCCATGTAAAGATCATTTCCTTCACGAGTACGTTCACCCACTCCGCCAAATACGGATACGCCCCCATGGGCTTTGGCAATATTGTTAATCAATTCCATAATGAGTACCGTTTTACCAACCCCAGCTCCCCCAAATAGTCCGATTTTTCCCCCGCGGCGATAAGGTGCTAAAAGATCTACTACTTTAATTCCTGTTTCAAAAATAGATAATTTTGTATCTAACTGTATAAAGGCAGGCGCAGATCGATGAATAGGAAATGTTGTACTAGTATCTACAGGACCTAAATTATCAACAGGCTCTCCAAGCACATTGAAAATTCGTCCTAGAGTCGCTCCACCGACCGGAACACTTAGAGGAGCTCCCGTATCAATCACTTCCATTCCTCTCATCAGACCGTCTGTAGCACTCATAGCTACAGCTCTAACTCGATTATTTCCTAATAATTGCTGTACTTCACAAGTCACATTAATTGGTTGACCAACAGTATCTCGGCCTTTAACTACCAGAGCGTTATAAATATTAGGCATCTGGCCTGGCGGAAAGGCTACATCTAGTACCGGACCAATGATTTGGATGATACGTCCCAGGTTTTTTTTTTCAAGCGTGGAAACCCCAGAACCAGAAGTAGTAGGATTAATTCTCATAATAAAATAATAAATAAAAAAAAATATGTCGAAATTTTTTTGTGAAAATTATCGAATTCAAAATAAATGTCTGATAGTACGTCGATCAGTTAATTCAATAACAAATGGGAGTTAGCACTCGATTTTGTTGGTGCCCTCCAACCGAATCCAATTCAATCGTTTACTATTCAATGAGTTAATTCAATGAGTTAATTTGCAAACTCAACCAAGCTATTTTAAAAATTTCAAGCGGATGAATAAAGATCTTGATAAAGTTTTCCATTTGTCTACCATTATAGACAATCCCATCTATATTATATAAAATATTCTATGGAATTCGAACCCGAACTCTATTTATATTACGATTCATTATTTCTATCTTATTCTTAATTGGCTTTTCTTATTTTTTATTTCAGCATATCGATTTAGGTCTATAGCCTATTCTTTTCGTTTTTTTATACCCTTTCATCATTAGTTCATAGATGAATTACGCCCATTTCACATCTAGGATTTACATATACAACATATAGCACTGTCAAGAGGGAATTTCTTATTAGTTAGGTTAGGTATTTCGATTCCAAAAAAGATCAAAAAGAAAATGGGGTTGCGCTATATATATGAAAGAGTATAGAATAATGATGTGTTTGGTAAATCAAATACCATGGTCTAATAATCAAACATTCTGATTAGTTGATAATATTAGTATTAATTGGGAAGTTTGTGAAAGGTTTCTGTGAAAAGTTTCATTAACGCCCAATTCATTCGTGTCGAGTAGACCTTGTTGTTGTCAGAATTCTTAATTCATGAGTTGTAGGGAGGGATTTATGTCACCACAAACAGAGACTAAAGCAAGTGTTGGATTCAAAGCGGGTGTTAAAGAGTACAAATTGACTTATTATACTCCTGAATACGAAACCAAAGATACTGATATCTTGGCAGCATTCCGAGTAACTCCTCAACCTGGAGTTCCGCCTGAAGAAGCAGGGGCCGCGGTAGCTGCCGAATCTTCTACTGGTACATGGACAACTGTGTGGACCGATGGACTTACCAGCCTTGATCGTTACAAAGGGCGATGCTACCACATCGAGCCCGTTGTTGGAGAAAAAGATCAATATATCTGTTATGTAGCTTACCCTTTAGACCTTTTTGAAGAAGGTTCTGTTACTAACATGTTTACTTCCATTGTAGGAAATGTATTTGGATTCAAAGCCCTACGTGCTCTACGTCTGGAAGATCTGCGAATTCCTGTTGCTTATGTTAAAACTTTCCAAGGCCCGCCTCATGGGATCCAAGTTGAGAGAGATAAATTGAACAAGTACGGTCGTCCTCTGCTGGGATGTACTATTAAACCTAAATTGGGGTTATCTGCTAAAAACTATGGTAGAGCGGTTTATGAATGTCTTCGCGGTGGACTTGATTTTACCAAAGATGATGAGAACGTGAACTCCCAGCCATTTATGCGTTGGAGAGACCGCTTCTTATTTTGTGCCGAAGCAATTTATAAATCACAGGCTGAAACAGGTGAAATCAAAGGGCATTACTTGAATGCTACTGCGGGTACATGCGAAGAAATGATCAAAAGAGTTGTATTTGCTAGAGAATTGGGAGTTCCTATCGTAATGCATGACTACTTAACAAGAGGATTCTCCGCAAATACCAATTTGACTCATTATTGCCGAGATAATGGGTTACTTCTTCACATTTACCGTGCAATGCATGCAATTATTGATAGACAGAAGAATCACGGTATGCACTTCCGTGTACTAGCTAAAGCGTTACGTCTGTCTGGTCGAGATCATATTTACTCTGTTATAAGCTTACGTGAGCCATTTCTTTTCTTAAGGTTTAAATCAGGCTCAAGCCCGACTTGGATTCCTAGTTGATTTAGATTTCTAGTTTATTTTGTCTATATATACTTCACTGTTGATGGAATAAAATTACAAGTTTTTCCCATTCATATTTCTATTTCCCTACTACCATCAATTTCTATATTAGTTTGATGATCTAGCATCACGTCAAGCTTGTCTCTTTATTTGTCTTGCGGCTGCCACAACACAAGCAAAATACGTGGTAAACATATTCTAACAACTAGTATTGCACCCACGCGATGCGTGGTAAGTTTAATTATTTATATTAAAATAATATTATTTTGATTATAAACAAACTATACAAATATTTGCAATGTGTAAGTCATAAAGTTATATGATAACATATACAACATAAACTAATATATTGTTTATATATATATATATAGGGAGCGGATCCAGTGAGAAAACTCTTAACGTGAGAAAGTGAGAAAGATGCTTGATTGCATTCACGACGTTGCTTGATTGTATTCAGGTCGTTGCTTGATTGCAATGTTGCTTTAGTTGTTGCTTGATTATTTTGTTGCTTGATTGCATTTTAGTTGTTGCTTGATTCAATATCAACCATTGATTTTTTTAGATCTGATGGACATGATTCATTCTTTTTTCTTACATGAGAATTTTTTTTTACATGATCCCTCCTCTATATATATATATATATATATAAGATATTGAGAAGGTCTCAGGTTAGGCACGCCTAAATGGTTTAGGCGGGTTTTATCCATTAACTCAACTCAAACCCATCTAATATACTCTAATTGGGGATTAATAAACTCTATTTGGGATGGGTGAACCCATTTGGGTATGGATCAAACCCGCCTAAATCGTCCATCCCAAATAGGGTTTATTAATTCCCAATTAGGGTATATTAGATGGGTTTTGGTTGGGTTAATGGATAAAACTTGTCTAAGACGTTTAGGCGTGCCTAACGCAAGTTTTTACCTAAGATATTATATTACATATATTGTTACGAATAATTAATTTGAAAATAATTTAACATTATATTTAAATATTAGAAAATTTCTTGTCAGTCCATGAACAATAAAAATAATTTAATTTAATTTTATCTTTCGAATAAATATATTTTGACTAATATTTTAACATTTACTATATATAATTTGTGCCAATAATAATTTATTGAAATAAATGAAATAGAAAATAAACTAATTAATATTGAAGATAAATTACAACTGATATTACTTGTTATTATTCTATTTTCCAAAATAAAAATAAAATATTTACCACTAATCATTCAACTAACGCTTTTCAATAATTTCCGTACACAATAATAAGATTGTTTAATAAATCGAGATAATGCGCAAATGAATCGAAATTGCTTAAAAATGGTGTGTATATAAGTATAGTGCATATATTATTATTTTATTAGTAACAAATAATTGCAATATTTGCTTCTAATCATTAATCATTAATAAATTGCTTGAATAAAAAAAAAATGAAAAGTTAATTCATTGAGATCAAGATGAATAAAACGAAATACAAACATAAAACAATGAGCGAATTCAATAGTATTATTAGCATAAATATTAGGACGGTAAAAAAAATAACTAAAATAAAAAAGATAAATAAAAACACATAAATAGTAGTGTAGATCAGGAAACACTACATGATTATAGTTTATCAATCAATATGTATGGTGTATATTACAAAACTCCTGCAATGTATGGCTACAACAATAATTATACTATTTCTTCTAAAAAAAATAAAAAACAACAATCGTAATCTAGAACAATCAACCATTTCCTATGTGATGATTTGAATCATCGAAGCCAGAGCTTTTAAAAGATAAAGAAGAAACCAAAATGAATCAATTCTGATTCGAAATATGAATGTTGGAAAACAATGAAAATGTATGAAAAGATTGTGGTATTTATAATATTATCTTAGTCTATTTATGTTATAATCAAAATTTAAGGCATGATTTTAGGTCAATTATAATTCAAAACTCCTACCATTTTTAAAAATATTATCATCTACCATATGAAATTATCTTTAAAATTAATCAAATAATTAATTTATTGGAGTTTTAATATGAATAATATACTTGTCGATTATATCATTCAAATAAATTCTAAAATAATATATGTGCTTCTATATATATTACATTATATTCTATTTCTATCTATTTATAAAGGTTTATAATTTGTATAATTATATTCAAAATATATAAAAAAATATTATATATATAGTTTTTGTGTATAATCATAAAATAATCAATTACCATTATTCTGTAATTTAATATCATTAATTCATTATCGACATTTTTTATGGCACATAATAAATTGTCATTTTTTATATATCAATATATAATATATGTATTTATTAATTTTCTTATTTTTTAACATTGCTTTTAGTAGGATTTATAAACGGAAAAAATAATTAAAATTGCATATATTAATATTATTTATTTTAAAAATTATATATTAATATTATAATTCATTTGCTTAATTGTGAAATGAATCAAAGTAAAATCTTGATCTATATAAAAAAGAGAACAAAGCTAAATTTGATGAATTTCATATAATTTTTTATTGGGGTTTTTAAATAATTGTTTTTATTTGCATATTCATATATATATATATATATATATATATAGATATATATATATATATATATATATATATATATAATATTTTAAAAAAGAACAATGTAGGATTTCTATGATTTAATTAAGATAGATTAGAAAGTATTATGATTAGGAAAGAATAATTAAGTAAAAACTAATCAATCATTGATTTATGAAATCATTTATATGCATGGATATATTCCTTAAATATGCATACTCCATGAATATCTAAGATCTTAGAATAAAATTACTTAGAATTTCTAATATTTAGTTTGTGATAAATTCTCAACCCTAAATGTAGATAAATTAGAAATAATCATAATTAATTTGTTTAGTACTTTTTATAATATATGTATGTTAATTAAATAAAAAAAGTTAATAAATAAAATCATAATACTTATCAATCTTACATAACCCAAATTATATGGAGTATATAATTTGATAAAACATTGAAGAAATGATTTTTTCCCAATTTTGTTATAAAGTTATATAAAATTAATTGATACATAAAATTAACATTCTATTAATGAATTTCAAATAAATCTATAATTTATTATTACCATTTTATGCACTATAAATACACTCATTTATAGAAAAAAAATGCAATGATATCTAATGTATAATTATATATGGAAGTCTTACTTCATTATTAATTAATTGAATAGTTCAATTAATGAATCATTAATGAACTATAATTTTCCATATTTATCATTCGGTATTGTTTTAATATATATATAGATATAGATTTATTTTCGGCACAGGCCGCATTGGAAGAAGGTTTCAAGGGTAGAATTTGTCAGATTCTCTCACTTAAGAGTCTCCTTGATGGTTATCAATCAAGATCATCATATTTGAATAATGGTGGAACAAAATTTAAAAAGTATTATATGCACATATCTAACAATGGCACCCATATATTGGCTTATTGCCACGGAACACAAATCACATATGCATCGCTCTGTTTCTCTCTCTGTCATATAGTGGTCAGACTTGAGCTTGGAGTATTCCTCCTCGAGCTTCTTGCTCTTCCACCTGGCCCTCCTATTCTGGAACCAGACTGCCACCTGGCGGGGGTCGAGCCCCAGCTCCGCCGCCAGCTTGTCCTTCCTCTCCGACTCCAGCTTGTGCTCGCTTCCGAAGCTCTGCTCCAGCATCTTCACCTGCTCATCGCTCAGCTTCCTCTTCCTCATCACCCCATCATCTCCACCGCCCTCACACCCTTTGTTCTTCCTCCGCCTCCGCCGCGGCTTCGGAATCGCCGCCACCCCTGCCGTATATATACACACAATAATGCATGCATGTTAGTTGTTTAAGGTTAATTTCTTTTTATATATATATATATATATATATAAACCCTCCAAAGATAGCAGCTTCTTTTTCTTTCTTCCGTCCTCTTCACTCAGTCAAAAAGTTGCGCAGAGAGAGAGAGAGAGAGAGAGAGGAGAGAGAATGAACTCTGAATCAGTTGATGAGCAGATGGCACTCATTTCTGAGTATTATCCTGACGGGATATACGGCCAGTTTGTACAAGAACAAGGTCAGTAAACGTACTAGAACATGAATATATATATATATATATATATAAAGAAATTAACCTTAAACAACTAACATGCATGCATTATTGTGTGTATATATACGGCAGGGGTGGCGGCGAATCCGAAGCCGCGGCGGAGGCGGAGGAAGAACAAAGGGTGTGAGGGCGGTGGAGATGATGGGGTGATGAGGAAGAGGAAGCTGAGCGATGAGCAGGTGAAGATGCTGGAGCAGAGCTTCGGAAGCGAGCACAAGCTGGAGTCGGAGAGGAAGGACAAGCTGGCGGCGGAGCTGGGGCTCGACCCCCGCCAGGTGGCAGTCTGGTTCCAGAATAGGAGGGCCAGGTGGAAGAGCAAGAAGCTCGAGGAGGAATACTCCAAGCTCAAGTCTGACCACTATATGACAGAGAGAGAAACAGAGTGATGCATATGTGATTTGTGTTCCGTGGCAATCTATATAATATACTAAAGGAGTTTCAAGGTTTCCCTCCAAAATTATTAAGAAATGTGTACAAATTTAAATAAAAAAATATTTAATAAAGTAAACACATTTTTACAATTATTAGTTGATGATTGCAATATGTCAATTTATATATGTTTTAAAATATGTACATGTTAAAATAAAATATTATTTTCGAAAAAATGAAAAGTTATTAATTATATTTAAATTTTTTTTTCATATATTTATATAATATTTAATTAGTATTATTTTAAACAAATTACATTATACTAAAACACGGTAATTCTTTATTTGATAATTTATATAAAATAGAAACATAAGTTATTATTCAATAAAATAAATAATATTATTCACCATAATATTATGAATAAGATTATTTGTATATTATTTTAAATAATATTTATTCGCGCAACGCACGGATGTAAATCTAGATGGATAATTTGAAACAAACATGTTTGCAATGTAATTTGAATATTAAAATTCTCATTTTATTATAATAATTTCTAAACTCACATTATTTTCAGGAATTAATGCATTTTATTAATAATATTTATTTTATTTTACAAGAACCAAACATTTATAATTTTATAAATATTAGACATTGAGTCGATAAAATGAACTAACTTAGAAATTAAACTATAATTTTCCGTGTAAGATATTAAATTAAAATTATAGATAAATATTGTGAGTTAAATTATAATTTTGTAAGTACTATATTATGTTTGTAGAATTGACAAATTTTAGGAGTGTAAATTCAAATACCTTTGTTTTGAGTACAACTCTGAATAAATAATATATGTGGTGATAATTTATTAGATAAATTCAGTATTTTTAATAGATTTTTATACAATATGTAATTAGTGGAGTATTATTTTAAGCAAACTACTATAATATATTCACTGAAACATAAAATATTATTCAATAAAATATATAATATTATTACCATAATATTTTAAATTATATTGTTTGTATATTATTTTAAAGAACATTTGTTTGCGCAACGCGCACGGGTGTAAATCTAGTAAGCCAATATATGGGTGCCATTGTTAGATATGTGCATATAATACTTTTTTAACTTTTGTTCCACCATTATTCAAATATGATGATCTTGATTGATAACCATTCAAGGAGACTCTTAAGTGAGAGAATCTGACAAATTCTACCCTTGAAACCTTCTTCCAATGCGGCCTGTGCCGAAAATGAAATTCACATAGTAACTTCACCAGCCAAACCTTGTTGACATATGGGAACACAAATTTACCTATACCTGGATGCAATGATGATGACACTTTTTGTTAGTGCATATATATTTATATCTATATATCTATAAATATACTAAAAGAAAACCGTGTAAAAACTGTAGCTAGCCCGGGCAAAAGTCCGCCCAAAATTCATGCAACATGCACACTTATCCTAAATTTACTATATTTATGTCTTATTTTTAATATTTAATTAATTTTATTTTCTGCAAAATAAGTAGAGCCTGCAGTCAGCCAGGGCAATTAATAATATCTGACACACACTTTTCGAGAATTCAAATTTCAAAAGCTAAATACCTCAATTGATAATAAAGAAAATTGCAATTCGTCTCAGTTTAAATATAAAGGGATTTTCTGCAAACCTAGGGTCATCGTAGGGGTGATTTAGATTTATAGTCCTAAAATTTAAAATGTAGACACGAATGAAAAAAGATTTTAAAATGTGGACACTAATAACCTTTTCGTGAATATTGAACACGAATCAATTCGAATTATTAATTAATCTTTGGTTAAATATAATTATGATATTAATTCGTGAACAACAATCACGAAATAATTCATAAATATAATAAAAATGTATTAAATAATTTATTTATATATAAATTATAGCAAAATTTAAAGAGTTCGTGATCAACACCCAAGCATCTATTTGCAATCATTTACAGATAACCTCACAATTCTCTTTTATTTTTTTTATCAGACTATGAATTTCACAATCTATTTGTTATAAAATAACTAACAAACTATTAGATTATTTTATCAATTCAAGAACATTTTTTTTCAAATTAATTTAAACAGATTAATCACATTTTTAAATCATAAAATAATTAATATAATATTTTGAAGAATAGTATTTTGATATTTTATCATTTATTTTATATGAAATTTTAATTTTATATAAGGCAAAATATAAATTTAAGTCATCTACTATTTTATTTTAATTTTTAATTAAGTTAAGGATGAATTTCTTTATATTAGGATTACTATAATTTTGTAAATTCAATACTAAAATAAATAAATAAATAATATATGAATAGTAAAGATTCTAAAAAAAATGGTGCCACAAAATTTTTGGGGCCTCGGTGCAGCGCACCTCCCGCACGGTCTCAGAGCCGGCCTTGCTCCCACGATCTATTGTTTGCTGAATAATGCTTCGTCTTTCAGTCCACACGCTCACTCGCCCGGTCCTTTGTTCTTCCTTCACTTCGCAGCTCCTCGGAATATGGGCACACCACGCAGTCTCTTCGTCACCGGAATAAGGTCTTTACAGCTCATCCTGAAACTGTCAGTTTGGCAGTTGCCCGTAATAACCTTCTCTTCATTTGCAAGAGTAGGCTGCTATGTTCTTACTCGAAAAATAAGAACACCGAGAGAGTAGAGTAAGTCAGCTGACTTAATCCTCGTGTACCCAAGGTCACACAGTGAATCTCCAAAGATTCTCTAAGCAATTAATGCTTTGTGTTCAATAAATGAACCACGATGTTAATGCCTTCTCTTTTGAGAGCGTTTAATGCTTGAGCTTTAACTTCTGTAGAGAGGTAAGTATGAGTGTGTCGGAAACCCATAGAATAGCCGTTAGAGACATTGAGAAGAATGTTCAATCATAGTCCATTCTTCTCTGCAAAAGTCGCTTGCTTTTCTGCTTTTTCTGCTACAATGTCCTTCTTTTCTGAGTAGTTTGTACGTGTTGTGTCAGACGCCGAACAACGTTGTATGCCAGTCGTAGCTGAGTATCTGTCTGTCTTTTATCATTGACTTCCTTGAAGTTTTCCTGCGACTTGTTCGACATCTTGCTATGTACACATTCCTTGACGCGAAACTGTCTTGGTCTGAAAATGTGAGCGCCTCTCAACAGTTTCTGTGTGAAGACTGTGTCCACAATTTTCTCGAGTATCTAAGCCTTGACTGGACAACCTGTCTGCGTAGTTTTTGTGACCTTTTCCCCGCTCTACTTGTCTTCGTCTTGTATGTTCGACAGTTATCTCGTCTGAATGGCGTCTTCTTCAAATTTGTTCCACAGTTTTGATGGTTTTCTTCTTCCTAGACTATTACAACTCAATCATCCTATATAAGGATTACATGAGGTAATAACTCTAAGGCCTAGACTGGACGAAACTCTAAGAGAACGAAGAGGAAACTTAACGGACAAGGTTAGGGGAGAAGTCAGGCATTCTTCCCTCATAAGTCAGACAGGAGCCTAGCAACGTGTTCGTGGTAAAGTCCTCTGTCTGGAATAGTGAAATGGAGGAGCTTCTCGAAACTAAAAGAAGTTCAGTTACATTGTGTTGTACACTATTCTTAGTAATTTTTTATCGTTGGATCAAAGAGCCGATGTATAATCTTTGGTATCCGAACCAGTATAAACTCCGGTCTCTTTATTTGAAATCTAACAATTTGCTAAGTTGTTGGTGTATTAATCGAATTTATATAAACAAATCTTTGCGAATAATCAATTTTGAAAAGTCCCAACTGACTTGAGAAAGTGTCAGTTAGGACCAATACATTTAAGACTTCTGGTATGTATTAAAATAAATAAATTTGGGAACAACAATAATATAGTTTATAATAAAAATTAAATTATATAAAAAACAATAATAATAATAAACTAAAGTAACAATGTTTAACATATAAATTAAGTAACTAAACTATATTAATCGTTGTGTTTTAATTTTATATAATTAAAAAAATGACCAAATTATAAGATGTTTACTAATAAATAATAATAATAAAACAAAAATAATACATTAATATTAATAATTTTAACTAATCATGAAACAAAAATATAAATCTTAAGAACATTAACAATAATATTAATATCATTAAAAATAATAATTATTAAATTAATTCAATATAATTGATTCGTGTTCATTATTCACGAAATAGTTAATATATTTTCTAATCTTATTTTAAGTTTTTAGTATTTTAATTATTTCTTAATATTACTTAATTAGTCTAGAAAATGAAATTGGTTCGTGTTTGTTGAACACGAAATGATAAATTTTTCATTACATTCGTGTTTAAGAAACACGAAAAACTACAAGCGGCCACAATATTATGATTTCTTGGTTTTGTGTCCACGTGCCTAGAATTTTGGTTATATTGGTAAAAAACACGTCATCGTCGGCACTTCATAGATGAAGAAGTCGAAGGACAGAAGAGATGAGAATGGGAACCTGCAGCCGTGTATTGGAGCAGCGCCGCTGCTGAAACAAGTTGTACCAGCACTCTGAGGGCCCTCTTCCCCCTGTCTCAACTACGTCACCGAAAACCCATCGTCTCCATTCACATGCTGCTGCTCCCAACTAGGCACATCGCAACTACGGTGCTTGTGCTTATTGTTCAACGACACCGCCTCATCTTACGGCTTCAACATTAACCAAACCCTAGCACTCGCTTTGCCTGATGCTTGCAGCGTCCAAACTCCTCCCGCCAGCAGATGCAACGGTGAGATCCATGCTCTTCATCTTTAGCTTAACTAAAAACCTATCGATTCAGCTGCGAATGCAGCCGACTGCTTCATCGGAAGCAGATACCCAACCCAGCACACCCCTCCTGCTATCATTCCATCAGGTACTTTAAACTTTCAACAAAAACATGCTTCATCAACACTACACTAAAACTTAAAGATGATTTCAATTCGTTCAGAATGAAAGAATTGCAACAATTAAAATATCATAATGTTATAAAAAAAATTGTTGAAATAAAGAAAAGTAACAGTGAGAAGAAAAAACATTACAACACCAGACATTTTCTTACGAATCCAAGAGCTGCATATTCCAATCATTCTATACAAGTTCACCTATAATTTCTCTTTCCACCACCTATTTCAGGTTCAGTCTCTCTCAAGCCTGTCACTGTACCAGTTCAAAACACATTAAGGTTAATCGTCGACGAAAGTAGGACACCAACGACTGGACTTCGGTTCGTATGACCATGACGGTGAGAGGTGGCTCTGGTGCCTGGGGAATAAGGTCAGGGTAGCTCCTAAATTGCGCTACTGCATGAGGGAGTCCTCGGCAATGGGTTGGAGCTGACGAGCTGTGGCCAATGATTTATCAAAATCAGCATCCTCAATCATCATAACACCACACTAGATGTTAGAAAAAAAATCCATCCAAAACAAAACATTCATCTCTAATCATGCAATTCTTCAAGTTGTCATTCCACATTTTCATGTAGTCAAATTGTAATAGGAGAAATAAAAGAAGGAAGAGGAGAGAGATGATTGAAATAAGAGGCTAGCGATAGCGTGTAAAAGAAAAATTAAATGAAAGTTAATGTTTCAATTTTCAAGGAAATGGAGTGGGAAAAACAAGATAGTGTACTAAGATTGTAGCAGAGGATAAAAGATACTCTGTCATTTGGTTAATATTTTGTTTCCCCTTTATCTTTTTACCCATTTAATTGTAAATTTTATTTTTTTCCTTTTAATTTGTTTTCCAAGTTAAGTAATTTTCAATTGTTATGATTGTATATAAGCAGTGTCAATATATATATATATATATATATATATATATATATATAGGGATTGGATCCGGTGATAAAAATTCCCCACATGATAAAATGATAAAGCCGCTTGATTACCTTTACAATGTTGCTTGATTGTGTTTTAGTTGTTGCTTGATTACAATATTGCTTGATTGTATTTCAATTGTTGCTTGATCATTTATTGCTTGATTGTGTTTTAATTGTTGCTTGATTAAATATTAACCATTAATTTAATTAGATCTAATGGATGAGATTCATTCTTATTTTTAATATACTTATTTATTATCATATGATCCCTTCCCTATATATATATATATATATATATATATATTATATAATTATTATTTAATATTCTGATTAAAGTTTTCTCACTTAAATATCCGGGTTGTATTGAATGTTTTGCATGTATTTTCTCTGATTTTTAGTAAATAAATTTTAGTATCTTTTTTATAAATAATATCCGGAGTATCATTTTATAAATAAATGTATTAGATTATAATTTCTTGAAAAGTTTGCATTTAAGTTTCTATTCTTAGTATCTTTTTTAACTGGATACTTCATTGGATTTATTTATAATCCTTATCCATCAAATATTTATAAGTTCAGTTTTAATTCTCTTTTTTTTTACTTAAATAAAAAATATACTTTTAGGTGTTTGAATTTCTTGAAGTTCTCGGTTATTTATAATTGAGAATCCACATATTTGAATCTTAAAGCCGTTAGAGACAGATCGGACGTAGAGTTCATTCACCGATTCACTCTTACCATCAAGGGAAATAGAGGCATCTAGAATTAAAAAAAAAATATTGGAGAGAGAGTTGAAATGATAAATAATTGTACAAATGAGAGATTATTAAAGCATGGGTTACATGAAAAAAAAAAAGGAGAAATAGGTGAGTCGTGAAAAGGGAAGGTGACAAAAACAAGAAAAGAATTTAAGTGTTTAGGGTTTAGGTGTTTTGCAGTATAATAGATATTATTTTTTTCATCTCTTTCGTTAGCTTATGAATTTCAATTATTTAGAATGAATTTATATGATTTTCTTTTCTTTACTCAAGGAAGTGACGAAAGGGATTAAAAAAATTGGTCAAGTATATTAAATATTTAAATCACGTTTGTTATTTACATACCTCACATTATTCACATTTTGATTTTTTAAATTACAGTAACAAAAAAAAGTATTACATGAATTGATTATGATCAGGTCAATCATTCTTTTATTCTAACTTGATTTTAATTCAACTCATTGATTACATAAACCTAATTTTCGATATTGGTTAGATAACTATGTATAAATTATGATAAATAAAATTATAAAAATTAATAATCTTGATAAATAAATTAGTGGGTGGAATATGAAAAGCAATGCATGTTGGGACCTGGGAGTAGGAAAAATGAGGAAGAGAAGAGTGAGAAATAACAAAACCATGCAAGGAAAAGAGTTGATGGGATTGAAACGTGTAAATGTAGATAAAATGGATGGTACCATTGACATGCGTACTTCCTACTTGTATAAAATAAAAAAAAAACATATTTGTAATCTATTAATCAAATCACTAATATTATGGTATTTTTTACACATATATGTATATTAGAAAAAGTTCAAAGAACTAAAATGAAAAGCCCGAGTGGAGTGTATGAAAATTGTTTTATTCGAGATAGCTTAATTAAGATTGTATTCTTTTACTAATTTACTACATTTTCCCTCACAAGTATCAATTTATTTACTTATATATTTTGGTAAATATATTAAATCTTTCAATACATATTCGAAAATGAGTTCAATAATATATACCATTTGAAAACGTATGAATAAATCAATACAATAAGTTCAATAATATATTGCTATTCAACATTGTGTGGTGCGTTTCTGGGATGCATATTATGTTGGTCTTGATCGTAAGTTTAAATTTCTGAAATAGTGTAAAAGATATATTGAAAAAATAATTGGGAAGAACCGGTGAAAAAAGAGAAAATTTTAAAAACTAAGGTAAAAGAAAGATGTTATGAGTTGAACATATAAGAGGAGAGAGAAAGAGGTAGATTAGGGCATAGGAGAGTGACTGATAAAAATATGGTAAAAGAACATAAATGATTTTTGGGAAAATATCACAATTTATCCCAAACTTTCATCGAATTCCCAAATCTATCCCCAACTTTTGAATATAACAATTTAAGACCTAAACTTTGAAAATCTTCCCACCGATCAAAATTCCAATACCGGATGTCCTACGTGGACAAATAATTTTCCATGTCATCGTAAAATATTAATTAAAAAAATCAAAGTAGTTTATCTCTATTTTAAAAATAAATAGGGATAAATAATTTTTAAACCTGATAAATTAAACGTACATATAATTAAATTACTTCTAATATTTATATTAATATTGTTCCATTAATATTGGAATTGAAATGATATAACATTAATAGTAATTTAATTCTAATATTAATTTTTACTTAAATAAATGCTTAAATGAATAAAATAATTCAATTAAAATATGAGAGATACATGAAAATATATGGATTTATACTTATACGAGAATTAATTTTAGAATTAAAAACTTCTATTATCTATATTAATCTTGCCTTATTACTATTAGAATTAAATTAGCATAAATATAGAATTAATTTAATTGTATATGTTGTAATTAATGTGATTTAGAAGAAGTAAGAAAATGTTTAAATTTTTAATAAATTATTTAATACCTATGAATTGTAATAATAATGATAAACTACATGGATTTTTTTTAAATTAGTATTTTTTATGGCATGAAATATTATTTGTCCATGTAAAATTTTGATCTTTGGGAAGATTTTCAAAGTTGAGGTCTTAAATTGTTATATTCAAAAGTTGGGGATAGATTTGGGAAGTTGATGAAAGTTTGGGATAGATTTAAATATTTTCCCATGTTTTTTTCAAGGGGATGAGATGTATTAGACTCATACAGAAGATCCAAAGATTAAATTCCTCTTATTTAATTAATGGACCCAATTGTTAGTTATTTTTTCTGATATTTCATAAGATTTTATAAGAATGCTAAACAATAAATTTCATCAGAAGTTCTATATATTTGGAACTTTGATTTCTTTAGCTTTCTTTATCAACATTTTATATTGGATACTGAGAATAAATTAGCAATCATTATTAAGTAAAATTATATCTTAAGTTGAACCGTGTTAAAGAACTTTAATTAGAGATATCAATATATACCTGGATTAACACAAAAAAATGCGTAATATTATAACAATACATAAATTAAATAAAATTATATGATACAAATAATAAAGTTCAAATTTAAAACTATTATATAATCATAAAAAAAGATATCAATATATGTTCCGAATCAAATATGAGATTTTTGTATAATTAGTGTATTGATCCAATAAATCTTAATTCAAATTCATTATTTTAGTGCGAATTTATATCGAATTATTGTATCTAATTGAAAATTGTCATTTTTATCTGTAATCATAATTAGTGTTTGATATTCTTATATATATTTTTATAATATCTAAAATATAAATATTCCGTGCATCGCACGGGTGAAATACTAGTATATATGTATTAAAACAAAGTAGTCAAAAGTAATCGTTCCCGCCAAAACTTTCTATATTAATTTTATATTATTTTATTTTTCTTCTATTATATTATAATATATAATACAATAAATAATAATAATATAAAAAGATTATTTTTTTCTTTAAAATATTATCTTTCACTAATTTATTATTTTTAAAACAATACAAATATAATATCTATCATGTGATAATATTTACATCAAATCCCATAAATTTTGTGTTTTTATTTTTATTAAATTATATATATATATATATATATATATATATATATTTTTATATATTTATGACGTATCATATACGAAATAATTAATATTATACTATATTAAATGTAATATTGATGAATAAAAAATAAATCAATTTTAAAAAATCTTTAAAAAATATTAAAATATATAACTGTTGGTCCCGGTTTTTCAGAGTATAAAACGTTACGCAGCGGAAATAATGTTAAGTGTTTTCTTGCACGCTACTTACACACAGCTGACAACTCAGTACACAGCTGACAACTGAGACCTGTCAGCTGATGATTCAAAACTTAGAATATTTAGCCTTGTTTGCACAGTTATATGTCAGTTTCAGGATATACTCCAGCACTTGAGTGCTGGGTTTAAAATATGAATGAAAGACAGAAAGCTGATAAATAACAAAGGATTTTTATAGTGGTTCGATCAATCGATCTACGTCCACTCTCCAGTCGAAGCACTGGAAATTCCACTAAGAGTAATCAGGTACAGGTCTCCTACGATCTATCTCTAGCTGGTGAATGCCTCGTCCACCAGTTCACTAGATCAACCGCTCCCGGTCCTGGATCCTTCTTCAACTCTCCTCAGCTAATGGAGTGCGAGCACGTCACTTCAACCTCCACAGCTAGCTAGGTGTTTTAGTTCTCCCAAGAACGTAACAGTCTCTACGGCAGAATGCCCGTAATAACTCAAGTGCTGGTAAGCACAGGAGCTGCTGTGAACTCTCTCGAATGAGAAAGAACACCAAGTGAGATCTTTAACTTACAAGCTTAAAGCTTGAAGTCTCGTGTTTGATAAATCAACACACGGAAAGCTTTATGAAAAGCCTCGAAAGTACTTTATGCGATTTTGCAATAATTTCAGTTCTTTCGGTGGTTGAGCAGATAAGTGGAATGTTTGAATGTTGGTGGTTGCGACGTATTTATAGCCGCAGGAACCGATTCAAACTTTCTAGCCGTTTGGACGCATCCGGAAAGGTGTCTGACCTCGGATGTCCTTCTGACGGCGGCAGTTATGCTTTTCCGGAAAAGATCCATACCTAAGACCGCTTTATCTGACACAGATCTCTTTGTGTCAGAACGGCTCTCTCTGTCAGTCTGAGGAATAAGACTGGCGTCTTGTGACTGATAGACTTTAAGTTATCCTTCCTTAAAGTCATCCTTTGTCAGTCGATTCCTCAGAGAATCATCTTTTTGTCTCTACTACGCGGGGAGAGAGAATCTGGAATTCTGCTGGTCACATCTGACTGGTAGATCATACTGGTGATCTTGTGCTGGCAGTCTCTGCTGGTGACTTGCCCTGGCATCATCTAAGTCTACC
>JAPKLW010005395.1:0-21236 GCA_026898455.1 Plectranthus barbatus | reverse complement strand
TCTTGCGCGCCAGTTTCTCGTTCAGAATCTTTTCTTTCTGAACTTGCACCGCCCTCATTTGCGCGTTCGAGAGCTGAGCCCTGGTCGCCGGCTTGTTCAGCTGAACCAGTCGAGCGAACGGAAGAGTATAGTCAATATCCTCAATCTTCACAATGCCGGTGTACGTCGGCATGTGCTGCTCGGCAACTGGTAGTCTGGGCTCACCAGACGATGAAGATGTGGAAGGTGGGTTGTCTTCCGGGGGATTATCAGTTGGGGGGCGTGAAGATGAAGCCATAATCTCAGGAAACTTAAGAATTTTGAGAGAGAATGAGATAGATTAGGGCTGGAAAAAACTTGAAAGAACGTAAAGGTTTTTCCGATGAAGAGTCTCGAGTATTTATACTCGAGTCCATGCAAGATCAGACGACCAGGATCAACGCTCAGCAAGCGGGAATCGACGGTCATCAGCAGGCCCGTTTCCCTGTGCGACGTGCGCGGTCGTGCTGACGTGGGGCGCGCCGTGTAGCTGACGTGGCGCTCAGCGATTGGTGGAAACCAAAAGGCGGACTGCGCAGCCACTGTGCGCATTAAATGTGGCATTAAATGCCGCATTAAATTCTGAGGCCAGTACACGCTACATGGATTTGAACAATCCCGCCATTTCTGCGACAGCTGGCTTGGCTGGGCATCACCAGCATACGCCAGTCGCATACTTCCCCCTAACTGGTTGGCCTCTTCATCAGTTGGCAACTGATACCACATGCTTATAATACATTCTGCTGACAAACTCATCAGTTAGCAACTGATACCACTTATTGAAGAGCCATTTCTCCACTTGATGATAATTTCTTCAGTTAGCAGCTGATACCACCTTGTAGATATACATCATCAGTTAGCAACTGAGACCACTTGAGAAATCAACCACTTGCTGGTAGCACGTCCTGCTGGCAAACTCATCAGTTAGCAACTGATACCACTTGATGATCAGACTAGCGACCTTAACCAAATTGAGAGCTTGGACTCAATTTTCGCCAGTCGTGGGAATGACCACCAGTTATCTGCTGGCAACTGGAAGTGGATCCATTTCTTCAACACTGCTAGAAGGTGGCAGCTGGGACCCAATTTCGCTTCAGCAGAAGATAAAAGCTGGCAAGATGAAATGAGAGCTGGGACTCATTTCCTTGGACAATTGAGGGATAAAGTCCGCCAGTATCATCTGTGGTTGGTAGACACCACTAGTCGAGAAACACCACAACTGAGAACTTGGACTCAGTTGTAATCAGCATATGCCAGAGAATCAAGAACAGAATGAGAGCTTGGACTCATTCTTCCTCATCATTAAGGCTCGCATCAATCTCCATAAGACCGAGTTTGATGCACAACTCCTTGAATCTTGCTTCTGGCAGGGGCTTTGTGAAGATGTCAGCCAGTTGATCTTCAGTACGAATGTAGTCCACGCTGACATCCTTCTTCTCGACATGATCACGAATGAAGTGATGTCGAATGTCTATGTGCTTGGTCCTGGAGTGATGAACCGGATTCTTCGTGATGCACATAGCACTGTTGTTGTCGCAATAAATAGGAACACAGCCAGTGTCCACTTCATAATCAGCCAGTTGTTGCTTGAGCCAAATAATTTGAGCACAGCAACTGGCAGCGGCAACATACTCAGCCTCAGTGGTAGAAGTAGCTACAGAGTGCTGCTTCTTGCTGAACCAGCTAATCAGCTTGTGTCCGAGAAACTGACACGTACCACTGGTACTCTTGCGGTCAATACGGCATCCAGCGAAATCTGAATCTGAATATCCGATAAGCGTAAGCTCATCATTTCTGGGATACCATATTCCAAGAGATTCTGTCCCCTTCAGATATTTCACAATCCGTTTAGCAGCTTCCATGTGTGACTTCTTAGGATTAGCTTGAAATCTGGCACACACTCCGACTGAATAAGAAATGTCGGGTCTGCTGGCAGTGAGATAGAGGAGTGATCCAATAATTCCTCGGTATATAGTAGGATCAACTGATTCCCCTTGCTCATCAAGAAATATCTGGCAGCTGGTACTCATCGGGATCCTTAGAGACTTAGTCTTCTCTGGGCAATATTTTTGAATAAGATCCTTGGTATACTTCCGCTGGCTGATAAAAATACCATCAGCTGATTGCTGGACTTGAAGTCCTAGGAAGTATGTCAGCTTGCCCATCATACTCATCTGGAATGAGGTCTGCATCAGCTTAGAAAACTTCTCACAGAGAGATATGTTCTTGGATCCGAAGATGATGTCATCGACATAGATCTGCACCATCAGCATGTCAGCTCCATCGTTGAGAAGAAAGAGAGTCCGATCGATCTTCCCTTTTCGAAATCCATTGCTGGTGAGGAACTGAGATAGTGTATCATACCAAGCCCTGGGCGCCTGTTTCAATCCATACAGGGCCTTCCTTAGCTTGTACACTTTGGTGCCAATTTCGAATCCAGGAGGTTGCTCTACATATACCTCCTCCTTTAGTTCGCCATTCAAGAATGCGCTCTTCACGTCCATCTGGAACACCGTGAAGCCGTGATACGCTGCATAGGCCAAAAACAGCCGTATCGCCTCCATTCTTGCAACTGGTGCAAAGGTCTCATCAAAATCGATGCCTTCACACTGTCTATAGCCCTTGGCGACTAAACGAGCCTTGTTCCGGACCACAATGCCATCTTCATCTCGCTTGTTCTTGAAAACCCACTTGGTGCCAATCACTGACTGGTGTGATGGTCTCTCTACCAAGTCCCAAACATTGTTGCGAGTGAACTCCGCAAGCTCTTCGTGCATGGCATTGATCCAATCGGCAGATTCGAGCGCATCTTTGATGGATGTAGGTTCCATCTGAGATATAAAGCAAGATAAAAACGCTCTGCCGTGTCGAGTCTGGACAGAACCTTCCGGATCACCGAGAATAGCATCAGATGGGTGATCCCTCAGCCATTTGGGAGGACCAGTGACCGCTGGTGCCGGCTGGGAAACAGGTTCATCTGTCCTGACGACTGGTGCTTCCACATTTCCACCAGTCGGAGCTGCAACATCAGCTGGTGCTGGACCTTCACCAGTTGGAACAACTTCATCAGCATCACCGTCTGACTGGTTGTCTGAATCTCCACCAATGTTGTCAGCATCAGCTGGAACATCCTCTCCAGCTGGTCCATCACTGCCTTCTTCTTCAAAAAGGCCAGTAGGGATTCCCCCTAGATTGTGACTGGGTCCACTCAGGGAGATTGAGTGTAAGGTCTCAGCAAGGTCATTTGCATCACCGACCTTCTCAGGTTGCTGATGGGCACCTGAGGGAACTGGTTGTGAAGATGATCCATTCATAGGTCTAGTCGAACCAGTTGGTTGAGCATTGGAAGAATTCCTGCCCAACTGGTCATTGACATCATTGACCTCAGGAACATCTTCAGCCAGTTGGCGTAAGGTCCTGCGCACTAAAGTAGCTTCATCAAAAACAACATTGCATGTTATTTCCACAAGCTGGGTCGTCTTGTTAAATACTCTATAGCCCTTGTGAGAGGGGTGTCCATATCCGACAAACACACCCTCATCAGCTTTAGGCGAGAAAGCATTTAAGTTCGACTTCCCATTATTATGGATATAACATGGAGAACCGAATGCACGAAGATGAGCTAAAGTAGGCTTACGACCAAAGTACACTTCGTAGGGAGTTTTCTGAAGTCTGTCGTTGATCCCGCTCCTATTCTGAGTATAGCAAGCAGTCACCAACGCCTCTCCCCAGAAACTCTGACCCAAACCAGACTCAGCCAGCATGGATCGGACTGCTTCCTTCAGCGTCCTGTTCCTACGTTCTGCCAGTCCATTTTGCTGTGGTTGCCTTGGTGTAGATCTCTCATGTTTGATCCCGGCCTCCGCGCAAAAATCCATCAGCGGACCGTTGCAGAATTCAGTCCCATTGTCCGAACGAATTCGCTTCACGACAGCTTCTCTCTGCTTCTGAGCTTGGATGATCAACTCTGGAAGAATCACCTTCACCTCATCCTTTGTTCTGAGAAGCTTCACCCATGTATAGCGCGAGTAGTCATCGACTACCACCAGCGAATATCGTCTTCCTCCAATGGTTTGCGGCGTTACTGGTCCAAACAGGTCCATATGTAACAGCTCGAGTACCTGACTGGTACTAGGGTGAACTGGCGACTGGCTCTTGAAGGATTTCTTGGTCTGTTTGCCTTGCTGGCAGGCCTTGCAAATCCCTTCCTTCTTGAACCCACCCTTGGGAAGACCATCTACAAGATCATGCTTGGTTAGATAATTAATAGTTTTGAAATTCAAATGACTTAACCTTTTGTGCCACAGCCAGTTGGTCTCCATGGAACTGGTGGCAACAAAGCATGTATCAGTCTTCCCGCTTTGCCAGTCAACGACATACAACCCTCCTTTGCGGACACCTTTCAGCTTGGTCTCGCCAGATTCTTCATTCTTGATCTGGCACCCGGATTTGTCAAACACAATGGTGTAACCATTGTCGCACAGCTGGCTGATGCTCAGGAGGTTGTGCTTCAGGTTGGTAACAAGGGACACGTTGACAATACGCACATCATCCTTCTCTATGCATCCCTTGCTGATAACTCTGCCCTTGGAGTTATCACCAAAATAACTGGAGGTCCTCTGACCTTGGTGAGCTCCGAAAACAAGAACTCCTCACCAGTCATATGAGCGGAGCAACCACTGTCAATGATCCACTCGCTCGACCTCTGAAGCTGATACGCATGATCCTGTTCCTGCAAGAAAAATGAAATCATTTAGGTCCCCGATCATCAGCGGGTCCTGCAGGGTTAGATCTCTGGAACATTCCTTTCGGAATCCAGATTTGAGTAATCTTCAGCTCAGTGTTACCCTTGCTGACATCACTCATGGCCTTTCCCTTCCTCTTAAAATAATGCATGGAATTGTTTTTGGAAGGTGTGGCTGTGTGTGCAGTTCCTCTAGAAGTATTCTTCTTCTGAGGAGATCGGAAATTTCTTTCCGACCGCTTGTGCTGCCTTGGTGGTCTTTGGAACTGTGGACCACGGTGGTTAGCCTTCCTAGCCCTTGATGAAAACATTTGATTGGGCTCAGGCCTCCAATAGGTATTCCTCCTATCGGGAATTGTCCTTCTCTCAGTATTCTGCTGATAGTGGGACCCCTTGTAAGTATACTGGCAACTGGCATACTTATAAGGTTGTGTGTGGAACCTCTGGACAGCTGGTGCTGGCTGTCGGGTTCCACTGGCTGTTGGTGCTGACTTCCTTGCCTTGGAATATTTTGGCTTAGTCAGCTTCTTAGGGTGTGCTGGCGTCCTGTCAGCAGAGGAATTTGCCAGTCGAGGTTGTTGTCGTGATGACTCACCTCTATATCTGGGCTGATGATTCCTTTGCTGATCAGCCATACGAGGTATGCTGGCAGCACCAGCTGGTGCTGACTCATTTACCATTCTGCCCTTACCCTTACCAGCATTGGGTTGGTTTATGCTCGAATCATTTGTAAATCCCAACCCGGATTTATCATAAGGTTTTCTCCAATGACTTAGAGCTGCCTCTAAATCCTTAGAGCCCTTGTTAAGAAAATTGATCCAGAACGAGACTGTGAAGGTTATCTCGCTCAGTTTTTGTACTTTGAAAATCTTGGAGCAATTCGAAATGAGCCTTTTTCAAAGTTTCTAGCTCTTCGCTGAGTGACCTAGATTTTTCAATCTCACTGGTCAAAATGGAAACTTGATTTTTCAGCGAAGTGTTTTCGCCAGCTAGAACATTTTTCATTTCATAAAATTTTAAAAACTCATGCTGAAGAACATCTAAAGTGACATCTTCTGAGTCGGAGCAATGCGACTCAGAATCGTCTATGATTTGAACAGGCATGATATGCAATTGAGGATCTGATTGTACCTCATCATCAGCAGTCAATGCCAGATGTTCTTCCTTGTCAGCATCTTCTTCAGCTGACACTTCTCCTAGAGCAGCCATGAATGCCAGAAGAGCTTCTTCTTCAGACTCTCCATCTGACTCGTATTCCCCATCATCATGGTCGGGGATATCAGGAACTTCAGTCCTTGTCAGCATGGCTTTGGCAACTGCCTTGGAGGCACGCTCTTCAAAGAGCTTCTTCAGCCGTTCCCTCTCAGTTTTGTCCACCTGCGGACATTCAAATTTTAAATGGTCAGGGGATTGGCATTGATAGCAAGCACGAGGAGCTCTTTTGACGAATTTCCAGTCAGTTGAGCTTGAAGAGACTCCCTGCTTTGACTTAGCCTTTTCCAGTAGGACGGCCAGTCGTTTCATTTGCTGCTCAAGTTCAGCGATAGAGCTCTCGCCACTTTTGGAGTAAGATCCTGACGTGGATGGGATCTCCTTCGGCTGGTTGGTCTGCCCAGCAGGCCTGTCAGCATGGAAGGGCTTCTTGGGCATCCGCTTGAAGTCCTTCTTGACGAAGTAAGCTTCGTCCTGAGCCTTAACGCTGGGGGATCCAACATTCCTGATAGCTTCGTTTTTATTCACCATCTGGATATCCCATTCATGTGCCTGCAACTGAGCAAACACTTCTTTAGGAGTTAGTTTGGATAAATCTTTCTCCTTTAGTGCGGTGGTTTTCACAAACCAATCCTCCTTCGGCATCTTGGACAGGATCTTCGAGTTAAGATCAGCATTTTCGTACTCCCTGCCCAGAGACTTCAGCTCGCTGACAATGGCGTTGAATCTCGCCTCCATCTCCTTGATGGTTTCTCCAGTCAGCATCTGGAAGGACTCATATTTATCCACCGCAACCTGCAATTTGTTGCGTTTCATTTGGTCAGTTTCTTGACATAAACTATCAAGAAAATCCCATACTCCCTTAGCAGTATCAAACTGCAGTGCGTCCTCCATCAGCGATTCTGGAAGGCACGCAAGGATCAGCTCATGTGCAATGGAATCCAGCTGATTCCGCTTTCTGTCCTCAGCATTCCATTCATCTTGGGGCTTTGGGACCACCGCAGCTGGACGATCTCCCAGCTGATGCTGAATCTTGGTGATCTCTATTGGCCCTATCTCCAGTACATCTTTCATGTCTGGATGGATGCTCTTCAGGGAGATAAGCGTCCTCTTTCGCCATGTAGAGTGCTTCTCCGTCTTGTAGTCCATTAGCTTTGGGATATTCATCTTGAAGTACCTGAGCTAGACAAACAGACAAACAAACAGGAGTGCAAGGAAACGTGGATCACGGTCCTAAGCGACACAGAAACGAACGGTCTGTAAGAACCGTCCGCTCTGATACCACTTGTTGGTCCCGGATATCAGGGTATACTTTGGCAGCGGAAAATACGTAAGTTCGTTTCTTGCACTCTGCTGGTTACACAGCTGACTGGGACCTTGTCAGCTGGTAAGTCAACTGGCAACTGAGTATTCAGCTGACTGGCAACTGGCTGGTCAGCTGATGACTCAGGACTTAGAAAATTTTAGAGTCGAGTTTGCACAGTTATAAACTGGTTTCAGTTATACTCCAGCACTTGGGTGCTGGGTTTTAAATCAGTAAGTAAATGCTGAAAGCAGTAAATAACAAGGATATTTTATAGTGGTTCGATCAACAGATCTACGTCCACTCTCCAGTCGAAGCACTGGAAATTCACTAAAAAGAGTAATCCGGTACAAGATTTCGTACGATCTATTTCCAGCTGGTAGATGCCTTGTCTACCAGTCCACTGGATCAACCGCTCCCGGTCCTTGTCCTTCTTCAACTCTCGTCAGATGGATGGAGTGCGAGCACGTCACTTCAACCTCCTCCTCCGACTGATTGGGTGTTGAGTTCTCCCAAGAACTTGACTCTTGCTGGCGGCAAAACTGCCCGTAATAACTCTGGAGCTGGCTGGCTCAAGAGCTGCTATGTTCTTCCTCGGAATGAGAAAGAACACCAAATGAGATCAATAACTCACAAGCTAGAAGCTTGGAGTCTCGTGTTCAAATGATTGACACACGGAGTAGCTTTAAGAAAAGCCTCGAAAGATTGCTTATTCGCTGATATGAATGCGTTTTAGCTTTCGGTAGTTCAAGAGTTGGCTAAGAGTATTGAATGCTGTTGGATCTCACGTATTTATAGACGAGGGATCCCATTCAAATTTACTAGCCGTTTGGACACATCCGGAAAAGTCTCTGTCCTCGCATGTCCTTCTGCAGGCGGCAGGTAGGAATTTCCGGAAAGCACCATGCTTTTGTCCACTTTATCTGACATTGATCTCTTTATGTCAGAACGGCACTATTCGTCAGTACGAGGAATCGGAACTGGTAGTCTTGAACTGATAGACTTTAAGGTATCCTCCTTAAAGTCATACTCTGTCAGTTAATTCCTCGACGAATCTTCTTTTTATCTCTAAGACTCTGGGAGAGCGAATCTTGAATTCTGCTGATAACCTCCGACTGGTAGATCATACTGGTGATCTTGTGCTGGCAGTCTCTGCTGGTGACTTTCCTTAGCACAATCAAGGTCTACCAATTCGTCTGATGTTATCTCTTGGAATCTCCCGTGACTGGTGGCTTCACTGCTGGTGAATAGTATCAGCCAGAACACATATTCTGCTGATAAGATCTCTCAGCCTCCTGCTGGTGAAATCTTCCCAACTGGTGAACAGTAACCAGTCAATAGCTCTACTCCATGCTGATGAACAGTGTCAGCATGAGTCTTCGTCAGCCGCTTGCTGGTGAGACTTCTCTCAACTGGTAAGCACATCTCATGCTGGTGAACAGTAGCCAGCATGAGTCTTGATCAGCTGCGACTTACAACTCAAAAGACCTAAACAGGACTTTACATTTGAGACTAGAGCTATTCTAGAGACAAACTGACGCTGGTTGGACTTAGGATTTGATCCACCAAAACACCAAACTAGAATCTAAGCAAGTAGCTACTGGGGAAGGGAAACTTAGCCAAATTTCCCAACAATAACTTTTGGATGGAGTATAATATTGTAAATTGTAATAGTGTACTCCCTCTGTCCCGGATTAATAGTCTCATTTGCTTTTGGCACAATAACCAATGCATGTGAGTGTAGAATGAGTTGAGTGGAATTAATATTTTATTATTGAGTGTGAAAAAGTTATCATTTTTAGAAATGAGACTATTAAAGTTGGACGTACGAAAATGGAAAATAAGACTATTAAAATGGGAGGGAGGGAGTAGTAAATAAGTTGGTGCATTTGCACGGGTCAAATGCCACACTACTATAAATCCTAGATGTGTGCATGGAAAGCAAAAAAAACGAACCCTAGATCTGTGGAAAAAACTAGTATAACCGCATTCTCAGAATGCGGTTTTAGATGAAAAATAGACAAAAATGCATTCTGAGAATGCGGTTTATGCTAAACCCTACTTTCCTGCCTTTGTTAATTAGTGTTTTGTAATTATTTTAAAAAAAATATTGAATAAACCGCATTACCAGAATGCGTTTACAATGAACCCGCATTCTTAAAATGCATTTTTATAAACCGCATACTCTAAATGCGTTTTATATTTGGTCAAATTCGTCGTCTGCAACTTCTGCTGCACGATGTTGTGGTGACTGTTGTTATACGATGCTGTGGTGACTGCAGTTGCATGTGTATTATTGATGTACCATATAACGCATCAACAAATACAATTTTGCTAGAGAAATTTTCCATATAATTTCCCGTAAACTTCATTCCTTCATTCATAAAAGCAAAAGCTTCTCTCACACATTTTGATCTTTCCTCTTTATTCTCACAACCCAAATCTCCCGCACTATGAGCCATTTTAAGATATCTTGTTTCTGGCAGAGTAATGATAGGCAAAACCCTGATTTCAAATTGACCATATATGTGTCATTGTATCACTCTCAGTTGGTTCATGAAATATTTGAAGTCACTGGTTGGAACAATACTCAATGGGGGCTGCAATTATATTAGTTTTTTCTTGATATGCCCCAGTTTACACCTGTTAGTCTTGATGATGATAGCAACATGGAAGTAATATACTTGAATAGCCATTTATCATCTGCTATACAGATTATACAACGTGTTGTGGATAGTGGAAGTTCTCTTGGGCAAGGTGAAATGAGAGGTGATCAAAATTCCTCCATTAATGAGTCCAGCCATGGTTGGGATTCAATGCCAAACACAGATAGTGGCAATGAAGATGTTGGTGCGTCTATGTGAAAAGGGCCAAGAGGGAGATATGTTTACACAGACATCGGACAGGCTGATCCTAATGACACGGATTGTTTCGATGATGTGCCGATAATGTGGAATGACAATCTGCGCAACATTACAGCCGGTACATATTTTCGATCAAAGAATGTTGTACAACAGGCCATCTCTCTTTGGTATGCTAATCAGGGTGTTGCCTACGGGCAGGGGAGTTCATGAGCCGAGTAGGGCCAAGCTCGAGCTCGACTGAAAAGATTGAAGCTCGAGCTCGACTCGAGCAAGCTTGGATTTTATGAGCTCAAGCTCGACTCGATGTTAAACTCGTGAAGCTCGAGCTTGACTTTTATTATTTTTAAATATTAATAAAATATCAGAATTTAATTAAAATGAAATAACTTAATAATAAAAGTTAAGTCATTACATTTAAATTTTTCTTGAAATAAGTTAAGATTAAAGCGTATCAAAGTTACATGAAAATAAACTAGATCAATAATGAGGATCCCCACTAAAAAATAATGGAAATTCAGAATAACACATGTCAAGGAAAACATATACAACAGTTCATCCAAGAGTCGAACCTGCAAAAAAAAAATTAAAAATTTATGAGGTATAAAATGCAACGATTGTACATTAGGTGTAATGGCATGTTGCTACAATTATCTCAATAGATGTAATTCTATTTTCAGGTTTTTACAATAAATTTCAAGGTACTCAAGATATATGTTTAACAACTAAAAATTTGTAATGTGTACAAACCTACAAATTCTAATACATTAGAAATTAAAAAAAAAAAAAAAAATTCCATGAGTGATGCCAAGAAGCAGCCGCACTACAGACTTCTCATTCATCTCCACTCCTTCAATTTCAAAGATTAGCGTTGATGCTAAAAAAGACAGCAAATTTCTTGAGTGTGAAATAATTTGGGAAAAGTGAAAGTAATTTTTACCTTCGCACAATTATAGTAAGCAAAATAGAGAATGTAGTATGAGAAATTGAGCAAATTTACCTTCCCATATATTGCAGAGATTTCCCTTTATGTGCATTGTCCCTTCGTTCACACCCCGCAACATTATATTTATCTCCCTCATAGTAGTAGTCTTCATATCATAAATGATTTTTGGAGCTTAAGTTTTAGTTGAAATTGAGAGATAAGAGAAAGAAGGACAGCAGCGGTGCATACAATGGTAGGGTAAAAATCTGAAAGTAAAAATTGAATGGGGTAGGGTTTTGAGTATTTATATGGTGAGGGTAAATTGTAGATATATATAATATTAGGGATGTTTTTGTAAATAAATAAGTTAAGCTCGATTAGGCTCGCGAGCTTGTCGAGCCTTGTATTATTGAGCTTGAGCTCGACACTTACTCGAGCAGCTCGAACTCGAGCTCGACTCGATTAATATCGAGTCAATTTCGAGTTTTTCTCCAGTCGATCTTGAGTATCTCACGAGTCGGCTCCGCTCATGAACACCCCTACCTACGGGACCAAAACAAGCACTAAGAAAATTTGGGATGTTCGCTGCATCATCAATACTGATTCATATCCAGCTAATCTTCGACAAGATACTCAGTGCCAATGGAGAACCCTAGTCGTCCATTCAATTGATGTTGGTGGTTGGAAGATGACTCACTGGGTGGACAGACATAATTGCTCCAGAAATAATGCGGTGCAACAAGCCCGGAATATCACGGCCGAAATGATATCCGCTCTAATATTAGGCCACATCGAAATGAATCCTGAGTACAAAGTTGTGAATATTCGGGTGAATGTTTGTGAAACCTTTAATGTGGACGTGAGCTACAGAAAGCCTTGGCACGGACGAAGAAAAGCGTTGGAGTACATGTACGGTGACTAGGTGACAAACTTCCACAATTTGCCAGGATACATGGAGCTCCTCGTGCAGCGTAATCCGAATACAAAGATGGTCGAGAAATTCCTAAAAAATGAGAAGAATGAGTCGTGTCGGACATTCCGATGTGTTTTGGGCATTTGGTCCTAGTGTGCAAGCTTTTCAGCACACATTTCCAGTCGTTATGGTGGATGACACACATCTTCGTGGCTCTTACAAAGGCAAGTTGTTGGTAACAGTCATGAAGACTGCAAACAACCGCATATTACCACTCGCTTATGCCGTCGTGGATGAAGAGTCCACCCATAGCTTAACTTGGTTTTTGAAACACCTCCGCTTGAATATTCTCAGAGATCGGCGAGTGTGTATTATATCTAATCGCCGATCTCCTCGCAGCATGGCGTGCACATTGTGCACAATTTGAAGGAGCAGGATGACATCGATACTGCCTTCGCCACATCCGCACCAATTTGCTGGATAAATTCAAAGGTCCGGGTATCAAGAATGCCTGTTTTCGTATTAGTGAAGCCCTATCGGAGGACGAATATAGCAGTGCTTGGACGGAGATGTATGAACCAAGTCCCAGTGAATATGAATGGCTCCAGGGTGTATCAAAGCAGAAGTGGACCCCTTACATGGATGGAGGTCGTCGTTGGGGCAATACAACGACCAATGTCTCTGAGAGTCACAACAATACTCTCAAATGTACGCGTTTTTTGCCTATCAAAGCATTGGTTGATTCTACCCTTCTGAAGACAGCATTCGTCTTTGATAGTGCTCGAAATGAGATCAGTCAATGTGATACCTTTCTTTCGACCTATCACCATACCAAATTTATGGAGATTAGAGTTGAGGCCCCCAAACACCGTGTGCTTCCTATGGGTGGTGAAAATGAAGGGTACACTGTCACAACATATTTGAGGGGTCAGGGTTCAGGTTATGGTACAATAATTTCGAGGTCTTCTACCGCATTCGGAGTTGTTCTTGTGGTGTGTGGCAAGCAATGTGGTTTCCCTGCTCTCATGTCATGGTTGTTTGTCTTCATAGACGTGATAACCCCAATGATCTGGTGAAAATTTTTATACACGGTCTAAATGGTGTGAACAATATAGTAGTGGTTTTCGACATGTTCTGAGGAATCCATCAATGGTTGACGTGGGATGGACACTACTTCTAAATTACATGCGGCTTGCACACCATGGAGGAAGGGATCGTCGTCAAATTCAGCGTCATCGCATGTCGATGGACGATCAAAATAGAAGAGGTAGTAGAGGTGGTGGTCAGAGACGCTGCACTCTATGTAACAGTCCAGAGCATAAAACTTATAAATGTCCCGAATCTCATCCACGGTCCGATCGAGTCTCCATTAATCAAATATACAATGCTCGTGGAGAACGTGATACTAATTGTAATACTAGTGGAGACGAATAATAGTTATTTAGTTATAATGTCTTATGTATGATTTAATGTCTTATGTCTTTCTTATGTCTTATTTAGTTATTGTATGATTTAATGTTTTATGTCTTATTTAGTTATTTCCCTTTTAAAAATTTAAATATATTTCGAGCATTTATAATAATAATAATAATTTAATTTTTTTGGCTTTGGAATTTTGCCAAAAAAAAATTAGCCCAATTTTAAATTGTTGGGCTCTCGGTTGTTTGAGGGAAAAAAAAAGTAGAACATATAAACCGCATTCAAAGAATGCGGTTTATAAACCGCATTTGAAGAATGTGTTTTTATAAATTGCATTTGACGAATGCGTTTTATGAGTACGATGAGTCAACAATTCTCGTGATTAAGAGGAAGCACTTTATGTGGTCGCACAGACACAATTTTGTGCCAAGCCCAAGTCTGGAGAGAGTAAAGTAACAATTAATATACTCCCTCCGTCCCGGTGAAGTAGTCCCTTTTCTTTTCGGCACGGAAATTAAGAGTTGTGAGTGTAGTGGAACTAATATTTTATTGGTGAGTGTGAAAAAGGTTGCCATTTTAGGAAAATGGGATTATTCTATGGGACAAACAAAAAAGGAAAGTGGGACTACTTCAATGGGACGGAGGGAGTAACTTAAAAACATATTTTGGAATAAAATTAAATAAAAATTAGACTTGTGCTTAGTACCTGTAGAAGTACGAGACATCCACCCACATTCATAGATTTATTTTTCAATGATGCCTTGCATAAATTTCGGTACAAAATCGTTAATGTGGCACTGCCCCAACTTAATTCGTTTTCAGTATTTTCAAGCAATGCACGAACAACGTGGCATTATATATTGTTCCCATTCCCATCCGGGAACAATAATCCACCCAAAATATATACAACCACAACTTAAGCTCGCTGCAGATACCAGGCTTCCCATATTCCGCTATCGCCGACTTTAAAATCCGTTTTTCAACTTCAACTAATTTTAAACGGTTTTTTTAACCCCCTCTTCAATGCCTAAATGTTCACGAATACAATAATCCCAACCACAGTTAGGTTCCTTGTCACTTCCAGTGACGACTGAACCATCAGTCTCTAATCGTAATAGACACTTCACATCTTGTAGAGTGATTGTGGCCTCGCCGAAACTAAAGTGAAAGATGTTCATTTCGGGACGCCACCTCTCAATAAAGCTTGAATTAAAGCCCAATCCAACATAATATTACCTAAGTAAATTATTTTACCAAAACCCAATTGATCTAGGTTTTTCATCGTCTTACAATCACGATGAATCAATGGCAAAAAATCACTCCACAATTTACAATCAAATCTCCTACATGTAATGGATTCTGAAGTCCACTTTTCACCTTTAAAAACACTCTTAGACCGATGTTTGTATTAATAATGTAACAAATCATTAATCAAAGGGTCTTGATTAACTACAGCTACACCTACACCTGCTGATGTTCCTCCAATATCCATTATCTACATTCAAAATAATATCATAAATTCATCACTCAATTAAATAGATAACTTTGGAAATTAGATAATCCCCTCACTTAAAAAATCTAAATGCTGGATTAATATGAAAAGATCTCATCCAAATAAACCAAATCAAGATTCTCACATTACAAGTATGGTCCAAATTAATTTAATTGTTTTTCAAATAGAAGATGAACAGAGATTTGAACAAAGAAGCAGTAAGTTATTAAAAACATGAAACTGCAATCTATCAACTATTATTCATCATTCCACCAAAATGCTACACAAGAGAGAAATGAGATGTATGATTCCTCTCATTGATCAGGTTTTGATATAACATATAGCAGACAAAACACTCCCCACAATATATAACATGCTTTCTAAGTTCAAATAATTTACAATTAAGGGCTGCAGATTAACAATTGTACCCATGCTCGTACTCATCCTCCTAGTCCATGATTCTAGTCTACATCACCCATTAACCGTCCAATTGTTAGGATTGTTTTGGCGTAACTGCAGTCAAGTGCCTCAAAACCCCTCAAATTAGGCGCGAGACGACATGATAAATGAACTACAAAAATCTGGAATTACCTATTTTTTTAGGGTGGCTAACGGGGAGAGAAGCAGGGCGGCTGACGGCCCGGTGCTTGAACAACGGCGGTGGCGACGGTGGAGAAACAGGGTTGCGTCGTCGAGGAGAAATAGGCGATGCAGGTGGCTGATGGGGAGAGAAGCAGGGCTGGACGGGGGCAGTGGTGTGGTTTGGGTAGGGATTCAATCGATTGGGAGATGGGATGAGGGATTTACGATCAAGTTTTTTTTATATTTTTTTTAATTTTAAAACAGAATGCATTCTCTAAATGCGATTTTATTTTTATTATTTTTTTAATTAAAATATTAGTTAATTTTTTTTATAAAATTATGATCTAGCATTCTGAGAATGCGATTACATTAAACGCATTCTATAAATGCGGTTTTTTTAATTTTATTTTATTAATTGAAAAATTAGTTAATCTCTTTTTACTTAAATAAATTAGGATCTTTCTAAAACAACATTCTCAGAATGCGGTTATATTAGTGTTTTTCACAAATTTAGGGTTCGTTTTTTATTTTTTACACATTTAGGGTTAATACTATCTTAGTATTTGATCCGCATTTGCACTAAATCTGAATCAGGAAGTAGCTAGGTTGGGCACACAGTAAAGTTGAACAAGAAGTAGTGATCATAATCTTGAGGATTAAGTTGATGTGAATGCGCAATGAGGCTTGGTTGGGGACAATGCCATCGGAGTTTCTTCTCACCAGAGGAGGCCGTCGCATTACCAATCCTTTCCGGCATATGATCACCATGTTTCCTCAACTTGTTAAAGCTTTTTTTTTCTTTTTCCATTCACGTAATATTTTCTGCATTGTTTAGTAGGCTATTGTTGTGTAATTTATACAGATTTGTTTAATTTTCTTGGTATATTATATATACAAAGTTTGATCCTAATTAATTTATGATGTTTTACTATAATGAACTTACTATGAATAAATATTGTTTTGTAGCAGATGCTACAGTGGGTCCTATATCAATGCAATTACTTTTGCAACTTCAACAACCCTATTGAAACTCAACACCTTTTTTCCTAACAAATTTTCACAATTTTTTTTTGAAAAAGCAAAATTTATTTAGCCACTTTTGATAACTTAATATGTTATTTAGTTATATGTTTAAAAATACAAGTTTTTAGTCACTTTGCCAATGATTAGAGAGAGAATTTGATTTTTAAAATATTTATACATTAATTATTTTTGGATATATTATACACCTACCCTGTCACCTACCCGACTTCCTCTCTCTCTCTCTCTCTGTCGACGTTCAAGCACCACCATGAACCTCTATTTTTGCCGATTTCAAGTTCTAAATCACCGGATTTTGCATGCCCAACCGATAAAAAAGATACATTTCGTCGATTACAATGTCTTGAGAAGAAGATAACCCGAACCAAGTAAGTTAATTCCCAATTTTTTTCTCGAAATTTTCGTCATTTTTCCCATATTTGCGTCGAATTAGTATGCTTTTAAGATTCGAATACATGTTTAATTATGTACATAGTTGATTAGTTTCTTATTTTGTCGATTTATATGCTTAAATATGACTAAAAACAATTAAGGAATGATTTTTTTGGCTGCGAGAACTGTGTAATCCCACTCTAGGAGAGAGACGACGAGATCTCGATATGCCAATTCGAGATCTCAATCTGCCAAGTCGAGATCTCGACATCTTTAGGTCAATTTAAATTCAGAATTAATTTAGGGTCAATGCGAGATCTCGATTTCATCTTGATTTGCATATCGAGATCTCGACATGCAAATCGAGATGAAATCAAGATCTCTATTTTTTTAATTTCTAATTTAAATTCTTTTAATTCTCCTTTTATTTAATTATTTTATTTTATTTAATTGCATAGTTGGGGGTGGATTAGATCTAGTTTGCGAGGGAAAGTCCCGCGGTCGATGAATTATTACGATCGGGACATTCTTGAGGATATTTGGGTCCGATTGATGAGCTTCGAAGAAGAAATTTTTGAATTATTTAGGGATAGACCGTTTGGTCCATTTCTCATTTTCTGGTGGAAGAAGAGCACGATACGTGCTACGTGGGCTCTGATCACACACGAGATTGAGGTGGAGGGAGCTGAGAACGAGCTGTGGTCTCATGTTGGTAAAACTAACATTCGACTTGGTTCTGAGGAGTTTTGTTTGATGACAGGGTTGCGGTTCGGTGATTCGGATTTTGACCCTACTTGGGTGCTTGACTTGCCGGAAGATGGTTGTATTCTCACAACACAGCCCTGCCTACTGTGGATCAGTTACACATTGATTTTATGAAGACGGACCTCCTTCTAAGCGATTCTGTTGATGATTACGTGAAGATCGCTCAAATTCTTTTTGTTTACCGTATGCTGATGTGCTTCGATGGGAAGCGACACATAGACCCCTGGGTTTATACATTGGTGGAGAAACCTCATGAGTGGAGGGCATTCCCTTAAGGCTCGTGGTCCTTCAGTATCTTACTGCATCAAATGTCTGTCGTGATCACATCTCTAGATGTCTATCGAGATCTCGATTTTGTCATGAGATCTCGATTTTGCTGGGTTTTTCTCAAAGTTCTTTGCGTATTTTTTACGAAAAACAGTCCTTAAATCACTATATTTTCTAAAAAACTAAGATATACAAGTCAATTCTGAATACATATCATCATAATTATGAATGTCAATTTAGCCCAAAATTGCAGGTTGGCCCGATTAACCCGAGCCAAAATACGGGTTAGGGTCAAAATATTTTGGCCCGAAAAAAAATTAGCTTGACTAGCCCAGAACTGAATAACCCAAGGCCCGATAGGATTGAGCCTGAAACCCGATGGGTTGGCCCGATTAATCTGATGATTATTTTTATTAATATATTTTTTATAATTATAATACTAAAATCTACTTTTAATATTTAAGAAGATATTAATTACTCCATTAAGTTTTAAGTTATATAATTGTATTTAGTTCAAATAGTATTCAATATATAGTTAAGTTTATTTATTTATGAAGATAAACATATTCAAATATTGCTAAAATAAAAAATAATATTGTTAAATTTATTATTATATAAAAATTTGTGATGTGTTTTGTATTTTTATAAGAGATAAATAATATTTTGTTTATCTGTCAGCATTTAAAATATTAAAAAAATTGATAATATATTAAAAGTAAAAAATAATTAATATATTCATTGGCCCGATGGGCTAGCCCAAAAACCGATGGGTTAGGGTTATGGTAAAGATTTTTTAGCCCGAAAAATTTTAGCTCAATTTGACCCAGACCAATTAACCCGCAACCCGATAGTGGGCCTGGGCCATGCCATGACCTAATATCTATACACATATTGTACTAAAATTCTACTTGTTACATGAATATAATAATATTAGCTGTTGTGGTTAATTTCGTAAAAAACTAGTATTTAAATAAATTTATGAAAACATAGAGAAAGTAAAACGATTTTATTGATATTTGAAATTTGAATGAATTCTCATTAAGTTCTCTGGCACAAATGTATTTTCTAAGTAAATTAGAGAATTGGTAGTAGATTTAATTATACAATAGCATATAATATATATATATATATATATAGAGGAGGGATCATGTAAAAAAAAATCTCATGTAAGAAAAAAGAATGAATCATGTCCATCAGATCTAAAAAAATCAATGGTTGATATTGAATCAAGCAACAACTAAAATGCAATCAAGCAACAAAATAATCAAGCAACAACTAAAGCACAATCAAGCAACATTGCAATCAAGCAACGACCTGAATACAATCAAGCAATGTCGTGAATGCAATCAAGCATCTTTCTCACTTTCTCACGTTAAGAGTTTTCTCACTGGATCTGCTCCCTATATATATATATATATATATATATATATATATATATACATATTCAGGTAGATAATATTGTATTTGATGGATAAAAACAAATCCTTTAATTTTATTCAAATTTTGGTTTGTTAAGCGTTATGGGGTCTTTATTAATGTGCTAAATTACTTTGTTCACAACATTAATAAATTTACTATTTTTTGAAAATTGTTAAGGTCCGATTTTTCAGATTATACGGAGCTCTTGGAATCATCAAGTAGAATAACATATAATACAAGAAAATGATAATAATGGCGATGATAGCAACTGCACAAAACGAGTTATGAACGTATTAATGTTGTAAATGAAACAGAAACAATAAATATGGCCAAAATCGTGTATAAGGGGAACGAATTTGATGCTTTAAAGCGCTTTTACAAGTATTTCGACAGAGTTTTGCTACAGCTCGGAGCAGGAAGAAGATGCCAAAAATAAGGTTATCTACCCCTATTTATAGATAAAATGTGAATTGGATGTTGCCTAAACCTCATCCATCGGTGAGCTCGTGGTCGCCATGAGTTTCTGAGCTACCCGAGGTTTTCGGAGTCGGTTAGGGTTTTACAACAATCGTGCGCCGCTAGGCACTTAGGTTGATCCTCCACCTCCTCGCTACCGATCCGAAACTGTGGTCGATGTCGAGGACAAGTCAGGGCCGCCATCAATCCCATGCATTAGGCATTTTTTGTATGCTTCTGTTTTCAAGTGAGTTTGCAGTGTGTGGGCATTGGGCCGGTTGGGTCGCTGAATCGTTAATTGGACATTGGCCTGGTAGGTCTATCTTAGTTCACAACTAAAAGTATTCTTTATTTACAACTAATAGGCCCCAAATGCATCGCAATAAATGACATTAAAGTTAATACAAGAGATTTTATATAATAAAAATATTTTCTACAAAAGGAGAAATTTGGTGTAAAATAATAACAATTCAGTGTTTTTTTATTAGTTTTTTTTTTTAATGTGGGAAATTTATGTTGGAGTTTGTTTGAAATGAGTTGATATAAATGTGAGATTTATTGAGGAATTTATTTTATATGATTGAATTGAGTTCAGGTTAGTAATGAAATACCATTCGTGTAGTATGAACATTTCTGTGATTATTATTATTATTATTATTATTGTTGAGGTTCGATTTTAGAGAAAACGAGGCCCTCAGAACTTTTTGAACATACCACGGATAATAACGGGAAATAAAGTAACAGACAAGAATTAAATGCAGAAAATCGAAAATAAGAGAATATAGTAAAATTGATATAACCGTCGTTAATTGCGAATGAATTCCACCGGGAATTTGACAGAGTTTCGGCTATGTAATACTATCTGAAAAATCGATACAAAAAATGAGTCTTCTTCCCCTATTTATAGACAAGATAGGGGTAGATAGACAATAGTTAACCCTAGCCGTCGAGCAGTAACGGTTCGCCGCAAATATCGGGCCGCTCGCGGACTTTCCGGAGGAGGTTGGGGCCTAACGTTCGGGCGCCGTCAGTGAGCTAGGGTTTCCCTTCTCTAAACTCCTCGATGCCGACCCTCATAGCTCCTCGATGGCGAGGCTCTCTCTTGGTCGATAGCGAAGCCTAGACATGGTGGGTTTTCAGTGTCTCGTTGGCGTTGAAGGGCAAGCTTTACGAATTAGACTTGTTTGTGTGGGCCGTCTTGTCGATTGGGCCTGGGCTCGTGGGCCTGGCCCCAACAATAGCCCCTTTTGGTTGTAGGGTCTGCACGGGGCAGGCCATGGAATCAAAACTGTGAGTTAAGATTCAATACAGAGTGCGTAAAATCGAGGTGTCCAAGAGACTATCCTCGGGCCCGAGAGATACTTCCTGAGAGAGTAGCTCTGTTGGGGAATAGCCGGGATACTACTCCGGGTCGATACGAAGGTTCCAGGGGAGCGCAAGCGTATGA
>JAPKLW010005394.1:0-21238 GCA_026898455.1 Plectranthus barbatus | reverse complement strand
GGAAGTCATAATCAATCTTGAATTCTTGTGTAGACATACAAAGAACTTGAAACTTGTAAGAACCCCTGTTTTGATAATTTTATTTGAAGATTAATTCTGTCATAGACATATGAAGATTAATAAGAAAATGCAGATCTAGTAGTGTGAAAACATGCTAGGCAGTGTAGAGAGAGGTTACAAGACCCATAATTGATGTCTGACCTATGCTGCAGCATATAGGAAAGTAGATAACCAAAAGTTAGCAACCCAAGTGTATTTTCTCGCTTTGTTAAACCGTATTTCTCAAGTTTTTATGGTCATAATTTGGTAAGAACAATTATTAATCATTTTAACTTTAATTGGTTTTATCATTTACGCATTTTTCCAATTTTAGTTTAGAAAATCATCTCACAAACCTATTTTGCAAGCAATATTGTGTGCACGACTTGATTAAACACTCTCTAGGGTTCGATATCTGGTCTCCTAGACTATGTTACTTGTCGATTGCGTATACTTGTGCATAGTTCTGTAGTTACCCTGCTGCAGCAACAACAAGTTTTTGGCATCGTTGCCGGGGAGTGTTGTTTTTGAGTCTGAATGCTATTATATTGCTTGATTACTGCTTTCATTTTGTTTTTATTATTTTTACTTGTTTGATTAACATGGTGCTGTAGTGTTTTAATCTTCGGGTGTGAAAAGTTTGTGAAAAAAAATATGACAAATCAAGATGGTGTTGCTGGAAATGGTGGAAACAACTTGGTTAATATCTTGGCTATGGCTAATGATAAAGACAAACCTATTCGCTGTTATGCCAACCCGTTGTTCCAGGAGCTGAAACCAAGCATTGTGTGGCCTGAAATTGAAGCTAATCATTTTGAGTTGAAGCCGGTAATGTTCCAAATGCTGGAGTTCATGGGCCGATTTAGTGGTCAACCCACCGATGATCCCCATCTTTATTTGCGGTCTTTCTTGGAAGTTAGTGACTCTTTCAAGCTGCAAGGTGTGAGTCCAGAGGCACTAAGGCTGAGGCTATTTCCCTTCTCATTGAGAGATAGTGCTCGATCATGGTTGAGCTCATTTCCACCTCATTCTATCACCACTTGGAATGAGTTGACCGATAAATTTTTGGTGAAGTATTTTCCAGCTGCAAAGATTGCCAAGTTTCGAAATGAGATTATATCTTTTAGGCAAGAGGATGAATATGTGAGTGAAGCTTGGGAACGGTTTAAGGAGTTGCTAAGAAGGTGCCCTTACCATGGGATTCCTAATTACATTCTGATTGAGACATTATACTTTGGGCTAAATTTGAATTCAAGGATGATGTTGGATGCATCAGCAAGTGGAGCCTTATTGTCCAAATCCTATGAAGAAACATGTGCATTGCTGGACTTGATATCATCCAACAACTATCAATGGGAAGATCCAAGAGCTGCTCCAGAATTAACTCAAAAAGTGTCAGGAATTATTCAAGTGGATGCTCTCACTGCTGTTACTGCACCATTGGCAGCAATGGGTTCAACAATTGAGAGTATTGAGCATAAAATTTGTCCACAACCATTGTTGCAATAGGAAAAATCTATGGTGGCATCAAGTTTTTATTGTGGAGAAGCACACAAGTTTGAAGAGTGTCCAGCTCATCCAACATCTGTATGCTATGAAGAAAATCTGAATTATCAGCAGAACCAGGGGAATAATCAATATTCTAACTCATGCAACCCAAGGTGGAGGAACTATACCAATCTTTTATGGTATGAGTCAGAAAATTCCAATGCTGCAGCATCTGAGCAGCACGAGTCTGGGAGTTCTGGTTTCCAACAGCAAAATCAGCAAAGAACAGAAGCACCACCTGGGAAGCAACTGAATTCATTGGAGGATATGCTCAAGGAATTTGTTATAAAAAATGCAGCAATGAGTCAGAGTCAGGATGACCTTATTCAAAGCCAAGCTGCTTCACTTAGAAGTTTGGAAGTGCAAGTTGGGAAATTGACAACCGAGCTGAGAAATAGACCTCAAGGCTTACCGCTGTGTGACACTCTCAATCAGAGGCCAGAAAATGAATTTGTCAAGGCATTAACATTGAGGAGTGACAGGAAGCCTGAGGAATTTTCCCCTGCACAGGGTCAAGAAGCTGAAAAAGAATCACAGAAACAGACTACACTTCATGTTGTAGCACAGGAGCATCATATGACTGTTGAGAGGAAGTTTGCAACTCCACCACCACATTTTCCAAATGGGGAGAAAAAGCAAAATGATGAAATGGATGAGTGTCCTGCAACTAGTGTGTTTGATGTTTTTGCTGGGGAAATGCAGGAAGAGTTGTACATGGAGTCAGATCAAGTGAAAAATTATTACAATGAGTTTGAGGAGCTAAGTGATGATGAAAACTTTCAAAAATCTGAATCTCTTGAGTTGCCACAGGGGGAAATTCAGATTCTTTCCCCCCAACAACCAGAGCTGGTATTGGACTCTTTGCTACCTCATTTGGAGTATGATGATTTGGAGGATGAGGACACATTACCCTTGGAAAATCCAAAACCACCTGATACTTGGTACATAGGGCAAGATTTTAGCTCTTTGAATTCCATGGAAGAGATTTTGCTGAGAGAAGGGTGTAATGGCTTTGTGGAACAGCAGCAAGTCAATGATGTGAATGAAGCTGTGGAGAAAGACATGATCAAATGTTTCTGGAATCAAGAATTCAATTTTTGATAGATATTTGGTCTACCTTGTCCAATGTGCTACAAAGGAAAGAGATGTGACACATATGGCTGCATGCAATGAATCAGTTCCTAAGAGGATTTTGATTGAAGGATATGTTTGTGTTGATTACAAGAAGAGAAAACGAAAGAAGCAATACTTTGGTGGAGGATTCGACGAAGAGAATGCTTCGGCTTTATTGAATGATGCTTAAGAAGAGAGGTACTTTGGGCTAACTAAGAGTTTCAGACTCTTTGGTACTTGAGATAGCCCTGAAATTTTACTGCTTTCATTTTATTTCTGTCATTTAGTTAGTTTTATTTTTCTGTTATTTATTTTCTGCTTTAGTTCTTTTGTGATGCTCTCGCATGGGAGTAGCATTAGGTGGACTGTGAGAGAGGGATGTGATGCTGAATATCAAAGACCAAAACATATTCATCCTGCAGCAGCTAGGCACCATCAGAGCTAAAGAGAAAGGAAATGCAACCACCTCTGCTGGCCCATGACCCTTTGGTTAATTCGAAACCCATTCCACTCAAAAAAAAAATTTATTTTATATTTGGTCTTTTATATGTTAGGTTTATTGGTTATGTTTGTTGTTTACTTGTTGGCTATCTATGTGTGTTGTTTTTATTTTTTAGTTTTAGGTTGTGGTTTTCCGATTGATTTATGATATTTTAGCTGATGCTCATTTCTATGCCCGATGATGTGACCTTCTATTTCTTTCTTATCTCTTGGCTTCATGAATAGTTTTTGGTTTAGCATGATTTGTTTTCTTCAGATCTCTAGTTTTAACTTGGTAAATCATGACTGATTTGAGTTCCAAGTCCGTAAAAAAAAATTGGAATTCTTTTTTAAAACTACATCTTATTGGTTCAATGATTTGGCATGATTTGAGCTATTTTGCCTTGTGATATGTGTGAAATAGTTACCTCTTACTTGGCCAATAGCAGATTTGAGGCAAAATTAGGATTTGTGCCACTTGTAGAAATGATTTAGGCCATCTTTCATATATTTGAGCCTTCTACCGTTTCTTTTCATTCACAAGTTTCCTTAGCACCTTTCTTTGTGCCTTATGCCGTTTCTTTCATTTTCCCTACATGTTTAGCCAATTATCCATACACTCACCCTTATCCAGGAGTATTTTTAACTCTTCTAAACATTAAGGACAATGTTTCTTCTAAGTTTGGGGGGGTACACACTCGTCTTTACATGTTGTAGTCATTGTGTTTTGTGTTTTGTTAGAATAATCAATGCTGAAGCATCGCGGTAGCATGAGTTGTATGGCTGAAAATGTTGAAGAGCCAAAATTTTGTATCTTGTATTAAGAAAAAAAAAATAATACGAAATTATTTAAAAAAAAAGAAAAAAAGAAGAAGAAGAGAGAAAAAAAAAAAGAAGAAAAAAAAGTTATGAAAAAAGATGTATAGTTTGTTTTATTTTATCCTTTTAGAGTGTGTTCCTTTCTCCTTTCTTAATGTTGCAGTTTAGAATAAGTCCTAAATTTAAGATAGTTGAATTATGCTCTTGGATGATAGTCACTTTAACCATATTTACCCATCCTTAACTTTAGCCTTACATTACAAGCTTTGAAGTCCTTTTGATCTGTGAGTGGCATAGATTCCATTAGTGGAGAAGATGCTAAAGGTCAAGTGGGAGTGAAAATAAGTAACATTGATGATCACTGAGCTTGATGAGATAGCTTTACTCATGTTGAAAAGTTGTGCTAGTTGATGTTGAGGCATCTTTGTTTTTGGAACTTGGGATTTCAAATTTGATTGAGGTGCTTCGTTAAACCGATGAGACATGTTTTTAACAATTTCATGTTGATCATGGACTATTTTGTTAAGCCTTTTCTTTATAATTTTGCTAAGGGCATGATGTAATGTTGCCTAGGCTAAATTAGACTATCTCATGAGCGCTTAGGTACCGTTTGTTTGTTTGTTTTCAAACTTTGTTTGTGTCTTTGTCGCTTGGGGACAAGCAAAATCTTAAGTTTGGGGGGGGGGGGGTTGATAACTCCCTTTAGGAGTTATTATTTTAGTGTTTTATAGGTGTCTTTTATGTGCTTTCGAGTGTTTCTAACCCCTTTTAAGTTGTTATTGTGTTGTATTTACCTTTGTTTGCATTCTATGTCTTGTATAGTTGTGTTTTGCTGTTTTTAGTTGTTTTGCAAGGAAAATGAGTGAGATTAACCAAGTTTCATGCCAAAGAAGTGAAGAGCAATCCGATGAATGTTATGCTGCAGCATAGGAGTAGCATTACTGGGAGCTGAGAGACTGCACCAGGGGGGACCACCTGCAGACAACATCAGCTCACTTTTCAGATTCTGTCTCAAAAGCTGGACAGGTGTCAACTGTGTGAGCTATCAGAGTCAAAGGGCAGGATGGAGAGCCACGTGTAGGATGGAGATTCATTGGAATAGTGAAGATATTTTGAGAGCAAAGAGAGAGAAAATAGAAGACAACAACCATTCTTCTTCAACAAGCCATAATTTTAGAGAGAGGAAGTCTGGGGGCTGCAGCGCAGAGATGGAGGAAGAAGAAGAGCAGCAGATGGACACATTGCTGCTGGTTTTTTTGCATCTCCATTTATGTTTTTAGATGATAGGATGAATGATAGTTGGATTTTAGCCATTTTTATTTATTTTCATTTTAGTTTGAACATGAGCTAAACTCCTAATGCTTGGGTTGTTGACTGGTTTATTTGCTTGAATATATGCTAAAGATGTTCTTGTTTCAAATCTGGTGTTTGATTATGATTTTGGTTTGTTTGATTCCTTAAACACGACGGTGGCAAGGAATATTTCACCTAGGGAGACCGAAAGGAGATCTAGGCTTAGGAAGTCATAATCAATCTTGAATTCTTGTGTAGACATACAAAGAACTAGAGACTTGTAAGAACCCCTGTTTTGATAATTTCATTTGAAGATTAATTCTGCCATAGACATATGAAGATTAATAAGAAAATGCAGATCTTGTAGTGTGAAAACATGCTACGCAGTGTAGAGAGAGGTTACAAGACCCAGAATTGATGTCTGACCCATGTTGCAGCATATAGGAAAGTAGATAACCAAAAGTTAGCAACCCAAGTATATTTTCTCGCTTTGTTAAACCGTATTTCTCAAGTTTTTATGGTCATAATTTGGTAAGAACAGTTATTAATCATTTTAGCTTTAATAGGTTTTATCATTTACGCATTTCTCCAATTTTAGTTTAGAAAATCATCTCACAAACCTATTTTGCAAGCAATATTGTGTGCACGGCTTGATTAAACACTCTCTAGGGTTCGATATCTGGTCTCCTAGACTATATTACTTGTCGATTGCGTATACTTGCGCATAGTTCTGTAGTTACCCTGCTGCAGCAACAACAGACCTCAAGTAAGTGTTCCTCCTAATTGGGTTTGTCCTTTTCTTATAAGGAGTATGATTAAAGGACCTCAGATTTCTGAAATTCGGACGTGAAACTGACTTTTTACAAAACCCAGTTTCAATTATCAAAACTGACTTTATTGCATTTAGAACAAAATGCTTAGTTTGTTTTTTAGGCATGATTGGCTTCCTCTCAGTTTTATTCTGTTTAGAAACTGAATTATTTTTAAGTTTGAGAACTGAATTCAGTTTTGGAACAGACTTTTTCCTTTAAACCTGATCAGCCAAAATTGAGTTTTGAACCACGCCTTTGCCTAACAACTTTACTTCGAAACTGGAATTTCCTTTAAATGATGATCTGAAAATTTTCAAGTTTGAGAAGTGGATGCATGATTGCCCAAAATATTTTCTTTAAAGCCTAACCCTGATTTATTAGAAGAATCTATTTGAATCCTCAGGGCTTCTTGAACTTTGCTCACGCTCGAGTAAAGTGAGCAAATAAGTTTTTAATCATGAGCAATTTTGAGATTTAAACTATCACATTCCTCAGAAATATTTTTAAAATTTTCAAACAAAAGGGAATGTTCGTCTCTAAGTTCTTCAGCTCCTCACTGAGTGACCTGGATTGTTCAATATCATTGGTCAAATCAGAAACTTTAAGTTTTAGTGAGGTGTTTTCGCCGACTTAAACATCAAGTTTGTAAAACTTGGCAAATTCCTTAGAAAGATTTTCGAGGGAAAGATCTTCTGAATCTGAGCAAATAGATTCAAAATCCTCGTCTATACTTGCAATGGAATTAGAAACTGAGTTAGAGTCAATTACCAATATCTCAGTTTCAGCTTCTGGTTCTTCATTTTCAGCATCTAAGACGTCTTCTCCAAGTCTATCCATGAACACTAAGAGAACTTCCTCCTCAGACTCAGCTCTAGATATATAATATCCATTATCATTGTCTGGGATGTCTGGAACTTCGGTTCTGGACAGCATGGTCTCTGCAACTGCCTTGGACGCTTTCTTTTTGAAAATCCTCTTCAGGCACTCTCTCTCCTCTTTAGACACAAGAGGGCACTCATACTTGAGATAAGTAGGTGAGTTGCATTCGAAACACGCTTTGGGTGGTCTTTTACTGAACTTTTGTTCACTTCCTTGTCAACTTTTGGTTTTAGCCTTGGCCTTCTCAAGAAGCTTTGTCAGCTTCCTCATCTGCTCCTCCAACTCAGCAACTGAGCTTCCTTCTTCCTTCTTCTACGAGTAAGACATTGTAGGAGCAGTTTCTGATGCAGAGGCTTGACCACTTGTTCTATCAGCTTGATACGACTTCTGTGGTCTCCTCTTGAAGTCCTTTTTCATGAAGAATGTCACATCCTCTTCATTTGTTGTTGGTGAGCTTGTACTGCAAACATCTTCATTTTTGTTCACCATCTGGATGTCCCATTCGTGTGCTTGCAGCTAGGCGAAGACATCCTTGGTGGTCATCTTTGATTAGTCCTTCTTCTTGAGGCTCATGGTTTTAACAAACCAATCCTCTTTGAGCATTTTTAGAGTATTTCGGCATTAAGGTTAGCAACGGTGTACTCTCGCCCAAGACTCTTTAGCTCACTAACAATCGCGTTGAATCTAGCTTCCATTGATTTGATATTCTCACCGGGAAGCATTTGAAAGGATTCGTATATATCAACGCAATTTTGCAACTTGTTCCTTTTGATCTCATCGGTTTCTTGGGTTAGTGTTCCAAGAAAATCCCATACTTGCTTTGCATTGTCGTACTCAAAGGTTGCTTCAACCAGGGATTTTAGTAGGGATTGCAGGATCAGCTCAAGGGCCATCAGATCCAGGTGAGCACGGTTCTTATCTTCCATGGTCCACTCAGCATATAGCTTTTCTATGAGCTCTGGACCATCCGCTCCTTCGATTTTAGGGTTGACCTTTGTAATCTTCATAGGTCTGTTCTCAATCACCTCAGCCATCTCTGGGTGGATATTTTTCAGCATAATAAGTGACCTCTTCTTCCATAGGTTGTACTTCTTGGTCGAGTACTTGGGAAGTTTTGTCACATTCACCATCTTGTATACCTGAGCTAAAACACAGAAACAATACAAGTACAAGGAAATGCAGATTCGGTCTTAAGCGACTTCAACAACGACCAGCCTGTAAGGACTGACCGATACTGATATCACTTGTTGGTCTCGAAATCACAGTACTAAAGTATGCAGCAGAAGTTTTAAACGGATCTTGCACTTGTCTGAAAATTGACTTTCTTACTCAGTTTTCAGTTTCTATAAAACTCAGTTTAAGTTCAAATATGGTTTAAGTTTCAGTTCTGGATATACACTTCAATACTTAGAAAGTATTGAAGGCTTCAAATAAGTAAGCAAACTTCAAGTGCAGAAACTTAATAAAGCAGTAAATGGCACAGGATATTATAGTGGTTCGAAATCAAAATCCTACGTCCACTCTTCCGAAATCAATCCAGAAATTCACTAAGGATCAGTATACAAGCCTTCTCACGATCTATAATTAGCCCGTTGGAAACCTTCGTCCTTTGGTCTGCTAACAAACTCACCCAGAAACTCTTTGTGTTTACTTCCTTCTTCAGCTTGAAGTGAGGACGCACCTCGCAACCCTCAATCTGGATGGTGGATGCATGTTTATTGTTCTTCCTAGAACTTTAGGGTTGTTGGCAATCACTCGTGATAATTAGTATACTGGAGTAGAATACTGACTGCTGTGTTTATTACTTAAAAAGTAATAAACACCAAATAGGTAAGCTTAAGCTTGAGAGATTTAGCCTCGTGTATTTAGATAGATACACAGAAAGAATAGCTTAAGCAAAGATGCTAAGCCTCGTGTTCAGATAACACTGAGTAAACAGAAAGCTTTTAAGAGCTTTTGACTTTTCAGTTCGATAGAGTTTGGCTAAGTTTTTTGTAAGAGTCAGATTTTTGTTTCAGTGGAAATGTTGAGCTATTTATAGGTGGGTTGGACGACAATTCAAATTTCTGCCCGTTAGACTCAACGATCCAGCCGTTAGAGAAAAAGATTGGATCATCCAATCATCGCCATTCTTCTAACTACTCTGCTATGCTCTTCTTTGAGATCTGCTTTTTACTTTTGGCAGTTACTTCTCGCCTGCCCTTGTCAGACTCAGTTTCAGTCCGAGAAACTTAAATCTAAGTTTCCTCGTGCTAAATGATTACTTGATACTTTAAGGAATCTTCGATATGATTTTGAACTCTATTCGGATTCCATTTGTCTTCATATTTTCCACGTGCTCTTGAATTTTGAAACTAAAAATTGATATTCTCAAAAGTTTGTTTTAAGTTTCTGCTCTTCTCTTCATCAAAACTCAGTTTCCAAAACCTGACTTTTTGAATTCTAAGTTTCAAGCTCCGAAACTTAGTCTTCATTATTTCAAGTTTCTCAGAGTCTTTACTTTAAGTTCTGAAACTTGATTATTGCCTCGTCGAGCTTTGAATTTATTCTGCTTGATCTTTAGCTTCAGTTTCCAGTCTATTACAACTTAATAAATCTTGTACAGGGATTACATTTAAAAACACTCTAGAAACTTAAAGCTAAAACCAATTTTGACACACCAAAATATCAAACATAGGGATAAACTAAAAATCAGTTTCTAACATATATAAAATATGAAAGAATTTAGTGCCCGAGTTTACTATTAACATCGAGGTGTTGAAGTGTTCAACCCTGCAGAATTCAATATGTCTGACTAATAGAGTAATGTTAAAAAGAATGTCAGAGAAGTCAAAGTTTAACATGCAGCCGAAATTTAACGCAAACACAAAGAATTATTTTTCACGAGTCTAGAGTTTCTAAACTCATGAGAGCCACACGGCCAAAAATAGATTTCACTATAATAATAAAGTTTGCACAGCAAAATCGAAATAATAAATATCCAAACCTCTTCTAGGTTCACTCCCTTGAAGAAACTTGAATTTACATAGAAGTAGAGACAACAACTATGAACAAACCGTATTTACGAACTAACGATTCAATCCTCAAAACTCCTCTACCGTTGGATTCACTCTCCGGAGGTAAGATCTTTCTTCGGCTTGAATGGATTCGCTAGCTGAACGAACGGGGAACGCTTGTTGAAAGGTGGGAACGCCTTGTATAAGATACCTCAATGAATAATATAGGTCGTCCACCTTCTCTTCGCACAACAGCGGTTGAAACGCCTTGTATAATGTATATCTATGAATAGTGTAGGTCGTCCAACTTGAATCTTCATCCCAGCACCCTTTATATAGATGTAGATGAGTGCATCCTCGTGTAGATATGATTAGTCTCGTGCTTGATACGTATATCTGCATAAATATCTCAACAACAAATACTAGAGGAAGATATGTGAAGATATGTCAAAGATATGGATCTATCTTTAAAGATTGGGAAGTGTATCTATTCAAATATATCCAAAAGTCAAATCTATTCGTTCCTAAATCTTTATAAAATATATATCTATCCTAGAATGAACTGAATATACGAAAATAATTAAATATGAATAAATAAGGAATGATAAGATTAACTTAGCTAAGTCTAACACGCTGATGTTAAACATATATAGGTGTTAAACATAATCATTGACTCAGTCAATTCTAACACCACCAATGTTAAACACAGATGAGTTATACTTCGCATCTTCAAAATATATATAATACATATGTTTATTTGGATGAATTAGATTTTAACATAAATATACTATCTTATACATAAATATACTATCTTATATTAAATTTTAAATATAAATATAAAAAATATTTTCGTGGATCGCACAAGTATAATTCTAGTAATGTTTTATAATTCAGACATACAATTAAAAAATAGAGTGATTAGTACTTGAATTGAAAAAAAAAATCTAAGATGTTTTGTTCATATCAAGAAGAAAAAGCACAATTCCACTAATGATATTGATATTTGACCTAATTGAACATGAAACAAATGTCGTCGTCGTGTCAGTTCCCATCTTATAATAATATTATTATTTGTTACTCTCATTTCACTAGTCGATCTCACATAATGACACCATTTTTTAAATAAAGATATATTATTTTAAATATTAGTGGGCTATGTATAAGGTTATTATTCCCTCCGTCCCGGTTAAATTGAACAATTTTACCTGACACGATAACCAAGGTATGTGAGTCGTAGTGGGTGGTAGTGAAATTAATATTTTATTGATAAGTTTGAAAAATTTAGAAAAGTGGACTAATATCATGGGACGAACAAAAAAGAAAATGTTAACAATTTATGTGGAACAAAGAGAATACAAGTTATGCAATTTTATGATAAAAGTAAAATTTAATATATAATCACATACACAGAGTTATTTATTTATATTTTATCGCTTGAAGTTTAAGTAAAGATATTTAAATAAATATTTATGGTTGTTTTAGTTTATATTTAATCAATTAGGGAAATTATCTGATATTAAAAGTGAGTTATGTCCTTTGTTTGAGTTGTAGTCATGAAAATTGAAAATATTTTGTTTGTGATTAACAAGTCATGAGTTCGAAATTCTTGGACATTTGGGTATGTGAGTTTAAATTAATGTATTACTATTAAAAGAAAGTAAGTTTGTGCTAAATAGGAATAACAATATCATTCATGTAATGCCCCGTAAAAATCCGACCTTTCTGACAAGGATAAAATCACGATGGAGCGACGATCTAGTGACGAGCCACGAAGACAAGAGAAATTATTTCATTTAATTATTTATTAACATCGTCATTGAGATATTAGAATTATTCTCGTGATTATTAATTACACCGCCTGCGATGATAAAGAACTATCCGAGAAGAAATAAATAGTCTTCTCTCTTCTATTCCGATCACTTAGCTATTTAAATATTATTTTGGGATTTAAATTCTCAATCTTAGTGATTAATTATTTGGGGAGAAATATAAACGTAGAATTATTTGCAACCAATAATCAGTTAAATTAATTCCGATGAAAAATTCCGGAATATATTTCTTGGCTATGTGAGTATCATTTTTGGTCCTCATGATTATTGGACAAGAAATTATTGTGAATCGATTTGATTGATGTTGATGGAAAGATTTGATTTAATTGGGATTGTATAATCTTAAGTAGGGAATAAAATTAGATTGCCTTAGTTAAATAAATATAAAAGGGAAAAATATAGAATTTTTAGATGGCATTTTAAATTTTTACGTGGGAATAAATTAGTAAATACTCAATTAACTAAAATAATATCCTAATCCTTTTTTTACACATAATTCTCTTATTTTCTCACCCCCACAATCAGTTTCACCCTCTCACCATCGACAACCTTCTTCTTCAACAAAAAATCTCCATTGAAGAGCCTCTACAGCTGCAACCCTTTCCCAACCGCAAACCCCACCCAAACTCGAGCCAATTACTTCGTTTCTTACGTAAAAACTCCTCTCATTCCCCTCTACGTTTCTATACCGAAAGCCCTATCAAATCCTACCTTCAAGATTTGACCTAGCTGCAAAGTTGATGCAAAGTAATAAATTCGAGGTGAGTTGTGAGCTGCAGTGGGTTGAGAGCAAGGAAAAGCGAAGATTTGAGCAAGAAAAACCCATTTCAAACCTTGAAGGAACAACCCCAAAGTTGAACGGTTTTCCCTTTAAAGTAGGGTCTTTCCTACTCCTTTTGAGCTTCTAAATACGATTATTAAGTTGCATGTACTGATGTACGATTAAGAACCTAGGTTTTAAGTTTGAGGCAATTTGGTTGAGTAAATTAGTAAATATACTCTAAAATTGATAAATTCTTGATGAGGTAAATTGTGGAATGAGTTCATGAAATCTAGGTTTAAATGTTTGAGAATTTGTATTGATAAAAGGTTGGGTATGCAGCCCAAGGTTGGAAATGATTGAATATGAGTGAATTATGATTGTTGAAAACGTTTTATGCAAAATTTAATGCATTTAACGAGAATGAATTAAATGCAAATGTATAAATCGAACTGAAATATACACGAAATTTATTAATTCTTATATTTATCATCATAAACTTTATACTCACTAGATCACACATTATATATATTTATAATAACTGATCAATTTTCAAATAATCAATTGATTAAAAAAATAGGGATCGACCAATTTTACTTAGAATTTTATAAATTTGAATTTACAAAAGAGAATAGAATGATTTTTGTTCCTTTGAAATGTCTACATTCTATATATTAAAACAATTGGATTATGTGTCACACACACAATAACTATAACGGAAAGAGTTTAAAAGTTGTTAGTCGGTTTTTGAACTCTACAACCGCCGCCTTCTTCCCTACTTCCTACTATATCCGTCAACCCTTCGAAAAATCATCCCAATTCGCGAGAGAAGAAGAGAAAAAATGCCTCCCATAAAAAACCGAAACCGCCGAAACAGAGAAGTTGCGGACCCCATGGCCAATTGCGTTCTACCTCCAAAAATCATTGTATCTGATAGGGTTTGAATAATTGCCGTGAAAATAAACTTTATTGAAACAACTATAAATAGAGTTTACAAATATATGAAAAAGATTTAAAAAGATAAACATAAACCCTAAAGATACATATCTATATCTATCTATGAGATACGATATGAATATCGTTAATATCCCCCTCAAGCTTGAGTCGGCAACTGTACTACTCGAAGCTTGTCTCGAAAGAACTCAAACAACGGGCGTGTTAAAGACTTGGTGAAGATGTCGGCCACTTGCTGGTCAGAGGAGAGATGCATCGTTGTAAGCTTGGCATTCAGAACTAACTCGCAAACAAAATGGTAATCAATGTCTATATGTTTAGCACGTTTGTGAGCCATAGGGTTCTGAGTTATGAAAATAGAGCTATTGTTGTCACAAAATAGTGTTGGCGATTCAGGGAGGTTGACGTGAAGTTCACTGAGGACGGAGACAATCCATTGGACTTCGGCGGCAGTGTTCGCCATGGCACGGTATTCGGATTCACAGCTTGAACGAGCTACTGTAGGTTGTTTTTTTGGCGCTCCATGAAACTAAATTTCCTGCAAAATAAATTGCATAGCCATAAGTGGAACGACGGGTGTCCGGGCAGCGGGACCAATCAGCGTCAGAATAGGCGAGCAGAGTGCATGCAGAATTCTTGGAGAATGATAAACCAAGAGATAATGTCCCTTTGACGTAGCGAAGAATGCGCTTAACTGCACCAAAGTGTTCAACAGTGGGCTACTGTAAGAATTGACTGACATGGTTTACCGCATAAGAGATATCGGGGCGTGTAATAGTGAGATATTGTAGGGCTCCAACGACAGAGCGGTAGCGTGTGACGTCGTCATACGGATCACCGTCGGAAGAGAGAGCCATGCCCGCTGGTAGAGGAGTAGAAACCGGTTTGCAGTCAAGAAGTTCCGTGCGAGATAAAATATCCGTTGCATACTTGGCTTGTGAGAGAACTAAGCCATCGTCGGTGTAGGTGACTTCCAAACCCAAGAAATAACTTAACCGGCCCATATCTTTAATGGCGAATTCAGAGTTCATGCGCCGAATAAAATCCGAAATATGAGAAGAGTTATTGCCAGTGAGAATAATATCATCAACATAAACAAGGAGAAATAAGGAGGATGTGCCGCGAATGTAGATAAACAGAGATGTATCCGCGCGACTGCATGAAAACCCTAGCGAAAATAAGAAGGAGCTCAAACGATGAAACCAAGCTCGCAGTGCCTGTTTAAGACCATACAAAGCTTTAGACAGGCGACAGACATAATCAGGGTGAGATGCATCTGCAAAACCCGGCGGTTGTTCCATGTAGACGGGTGAGGATAAGACACCGTTTAAAAAGGCGTTTTTAACATCAAGCTGATGGAGGTTCCAGCCATGATGAACAGCAAGTGATAATATAATACGGACGGTGGCAGCCATGAAAACAAGACTAAAGGTGTGTGAGAAGTCCATACCCGGAATTTGCGAGAAGTCTTGAGCGACGAGACGAGCTTTGTGACGCTCAATAGATCCATCAGAGCGAAATTTTGTCCGAAAAACCCATTTTGATCCCACAATGTTTGTATTCGGAGGTCGCGGGACCAAGCTCCAAGTATTATTCTGATGCAATGCGCGCATCTCTTCAGACATGGCGGCGCGCCAAACTGGATCTTTAATGGCTGTCTTGTAGCTGCGAGGTTCGGCCGTGTTGAGTAGGGCGAGATGCAGGGCTGTGTTGGCAGAGAATGCCAGGTGACGGGGTTTAAAAACCCCAGCTCGAGCTTGTGTGATCATAGGATGAGGAGGCGGCTGAGGTGGCTGCTCAACCGCTATAGGATCGGCACGAGGTGGATCGACCGGTGGAGATGGCGAGGGTGCGGCTGGAGTGGCTTCGGCATCGATCGGACAAATAGAGCAGTGCTTGTGTGGTACCGGCGGGGCAGGTGCGGGTGCCGTGCACTTGCGCCGAGGAGCCGTGGCCGAGGAGATCTGAGAAACAGGCTCAATAAAAGAAGAAATATCAATGTGAGACATGGATGTACCGGCGTTGTTTTGAGCCAGAGGAAATAGAGCTTCGTCAAAACGGGCGTGTCTGGTTATATAAACTTTTGAGGTAGCAGTATCGAGACATTTGAAACCTTTATGGTGTGAAGAATAACCAGTGAAAACACAAGGAATACTGCGGTTAGAAAATTTATTTGCAGCATAGTCGCGAAGACAAGGATATACACGACATCCGAATGGGTGAAAATTCCCATAATTAGGCGGAGAGCCATAATGCGCCTGAAACGGAGAAATTCTTTCCAAGGGAGCTGCGGGAAGACAATTAATAATATTAGTGGCAGTAGAGAAAGCATCAACCCATAAATGAAGAGGAAGATTAGATTGAAACAGCAAAGTAAGATCCGTTTCAGTAAGATGGCGATGCTTACGCTCAGCGTGACCATTCTGAGCAGGCGTATATGGACATGATAAAGTATGGTGAATACCCTTTGTAAGAAAGAAATCCCGAACTGCATGATTAGTGAATTCCGAACCACCATCGCTCTGAAAGCGTTTGATGGTTGCTGAAGATTGATTTTCTACAAAAGCCACAAAGATCTTGAGATGTACAAAGAAATCCGATTTTCGATGTAAGGGATAAAACCACGTAAATCGACTGAAGTCGTCAACAAAAATAACATAATAAGGAAAGCCAGCAGAAGAAGTAATGGGCGCAGGGCCCCATAGATCACAGTGAATAAGATCCAAAATGCCAGAGGAACGTTTTTCATTTAATTGAAATGGTAAACGAGCACTTTTAGCACGTTGACAAGGAGAACAGAATAGTGATTTAGGTAAAACGGAAGTAACTGAAATATGACCCTGTTTACATAACATGTTAATGGAATCAAAGGACACATGACCGAGACGACGATGCCATAATTTGAAGGAGGCACGGAGAGCATTCCCTTTGAGCTGAGAGAGAAAAGATTGCTGAAAGTGATCAAGAGTGTAAAGACCCTCATTGCGACGACCTCGAGCAAGAACATCCTTTGTGTGACGATGCTGAATGGTGAAAAATTTATTAGAAAACAAAATGTCAACCGGATAATCAGAAGTTAGTTTACTGACGGACAGTAACTTTTTGGTTAAGGATGGAACAACCAAGACGTCAAGAAGCGTGAGATTGTTCGAAAATTGAGTAGAACCAATATGAGAAATAGGTAAAATAGTACCATTACCAACAGCTACTTGATCGGGTCCGGAATATGACTGGACAGTGTCAAGACTGCTAATATCAGGAGTCATATTAGCCGAGGCGCCTGTGTCGACATACCAGCCAGAGGTGCTTGCTGGAGAAAGCGAGCAGCTTGTTTAAAAAGCTTCAGCAATGTTAGCCTTCAAAGCCGGCGAGTATCTATCAGGACAGTGGGAGGCATAGTGTCCGTTTTGACCACATATCTGGCAATGCGGAGGGCGCCGATTGTTCGAACGCCCGCGGCCACGTTTGGAATTATTGGAGTAGTTTGTACTAGAACCAGTAGAGGTGCTAGTGCCACGGCCTTGTGAGGAATTTTTCTTCTGAGTTTGCCCATAAAACGCAGCCGGAGAGACCGAAGTAGTGTCCATAGAGTCCTGAAAAAGAGAAAAACTCTCCGCCTTGGATACAAGATCACGAAAGGTCGGAAGATGAGTAAGAGCCATCTGTGCAATAGAAAAAGCAGAAAAAGCCAGGCCAAGACCACGAAGGAACTAGTGTGCCTTGTCCATGTCATCGACGGGGCGTCCATAGCAGCCAATTGATCACAAAGGGATTTAAATGCCTTGGCGTACTCAGAGACAGAGCGAGAGCCTCGCTTGAGACTTTGCAGTTCGTCCCGGAGATGGAGCTCGCGTGTTTTCGACTTGTTGCTGAACGCGCCTTCCAGCGTCGTCCAAACGGCACGGGAGGTTGAACAGCCGAGAACCTCAGCCATGGCCTCCTCAGTTAGGGATGAAAGCAGCAAGCTTAAAAGCTTCTGATCTTGATGCAACCAGGGCGCATAGGCAGGATAAGGCGAAGGGTTACCCAATGACGAGACAAGAGTCGGCGATGGTGGATTAGCAGAGCCATCGACATACTTCAAGAGGTCTTGGCAAGTTAGTAGCGGCACAACTTGGGAACGCCACAGGAGAAAGTTAGACGAGGATAACTTGATGGTTATCATATGAACAAGCGTCGAAAATGGAAGAGAATCAGATTCCGGAGCCATGGCAGCGGATGGAAGGCAGATGACGTGCTGCTGGAGGCGTGCAGCGACGGAGATTGGATCGGTGTGCCGCGATAGAGATGCGCAAGATGGCGCCGGGATGCCAAAAAATCACGCAGCGTCGTGCTGCTCGGGGAAGACACGATCTGAAGAATGGGCTGCGAGAGGTGGCGACCTGTGGAAGCCGCGATTTTGAAGAAGGCGACGAAAAAATAAACGCACGCTGAAGACGTGCGGAAAAAGAGAGACGATCGAGGGGGAGAGGATCGTATCAGGCTGATACCATGATAGGGTTTGAATAATTGCCGTGAAAATAAACTTTATTGAAACAACTATAAATAGAGTTTACAAAGATATGAAAAAGATTTAAAAAGATAAACATAAACCCTAAAGATACATATCTATATCTATCTATGAGATACGATATGAATATCGTTAATAGTATCCATCCTCTCACGACTGCTGGTGAACTCACTCGTGCGCTTCAAGGGGGTCTGCAAGCCATGGAAAACTCTGGTCACCAATCAAGAATTCATCAAGCTCCACTACAATCGCTTTTCTGATGCACCCAAAACCTGCTCTGCGAATTCCCAAATCCTAGATTTCAGTAAATTAGGCCTCATTCCCCGAAAGAAGAAAGCCGACATGGATGATCAAAGCAAGGCAGCGAACTTTTTCTTGGAGCCTTGCAAGGGCTTGATTTGTCTGGCTCAGCCTCTATCCACCTACAGAAATATTCTATGGAATCCCGCGACAAGATTGTGGAAAGTTCTTCCTCACCCCACTACACGTCACAAGGTTACTACTGATATTGGTTTCACAGTGGGATTCAGGTGCAATGATCATAAGTTGGTGAGGATACACGGCATGAAGGGGAAGAAGATGAAGACTTATGTTGAGGTACATTCTTCGAAATTAGATACTTGGAAAACGGTGAATATATGCGGGGCTGGTTTTCCGATCGTTGTCGGCAACGCCTGTGGTAGAGGTGAGTGGAAGTTAACGAAATGTGTTTGTTGCGTTTTGAGTCAACGAATATGTTGTTCAAGACGATAAGTTATCCATGGCCGAGGGAAATGGGTGCATTGACTTTGGGTGGGTATATTGGTGCGTTGCATTGTGTTAGGAGAAGCGATGATTTGGTTGAAAAGATCAACGTTCTTGGGTACGTGAACGAAGAATGGGTGGATCAATGGAGTATAGAAGGGGGAGCAGGATTGAGAGAAGTGCAATACTGTTGGGGATATAGTTGGAGGAAGGGGAAGATTGTTGGTCGGTGCAAAAATGGGTGCTGGTTTGAATATGATGTGGAAGATGGTAGTGTGAGAATGTTTACGGTGGAGAGTGGTGGTGAGACTGCTTTTTTCCATATGAAAGAGAGCCTGGCGTATGTGAGGGGGATGGCAGCCTTGGATTTGGCGCTGACGGAGACTACATTTCAGAGGGATTCCTTACAGCCTGCATGTGCTGTTGTTCAACTTGAGGTCTACTACACCTTGGCATTTTGATCATTAATTCATCATCTGCTTCTTTCAATTCCAACTCTTGGGTTTAATAACACTCCATTTCTTGACTAACAAATTAGTATTCAATAAAATCATCTATCTACTGTGAGGCTAATGGGCCAATTCAACTGGATTAAGTCATTATGAATTTTAATTATCACCCTACAAAGAATAAGTTTCAAACTTTTGAAATGGAAAAAATGTAGAAAGCCAGTAAGTTTTCAATAACATATGGTAATTAATTTAGATTTTATTGCCACAAAACATGTGATATATCATATATAAAGATGATTATGAATGTTATTGGTGGTTGCACTTTCAAAATAATTTATATAATATTGAAACATTAATAAATTAAGATGCAACTCAAGTTTTCTTAATCTCTTACGTGATAATAGGGATATTTATACTCCTCCCTCTAGTATATCACAGTAATTTAACAAAAGTATTCTCAAATATAGTTGTCTTAGACAATTAATTTTAAGTCAAATGAGAGACCAATAATTATTATTGATGATTGAAAATTAGAACTTCTTGCATTTATTTGCAGTAATTTGAAATGTATTTTATTGTTTCTATTTTCACCAAAAAAAAAATTATTTCGTTGTCTATTTTGTAAGTTGTGCTTGGATACTTGCTCTCCATCAATTAATATTTAAGAAAATGTGTAAAGAATACTGTAGTGTGATACATTAATATAATTTCTATTCTTTTTTAGTTTGCATTATCCTATTTAATTTTACAATATAATATAATACACTAATATTTTTGCCTTTGTAGTTGAGATTAGGGGTGTGCAAACCGCCCGCGAACCGAAAAAACCGACCGAACCGGTCATTTTCGGGCGGTTCGGGGCGGTTCACAAATGCAGCCGGTCGGTTTGCGGTTAAAAAAATCCAAAACCGCTCACTTTCGGTTCGGCGGTCGGTTTGGAGGTTTCGAACCGCCAGAACCAACCGACCGAATTTTATTAAGTAATAATAATTATAAATATATATATATATATATATATATATATTATGTTATATATTATATAATATTTATAATAAATATTAATATATTTATTCTAAATATTAATATTCTAAACCTAAAGACCTAAACAGACTTGAGAATTACGTAAACCGTCCGTCCACTCCTATTCCTCCTCGCCAATCACCAATTCACCATCACCCGCAGACTCAGCCCGCACCCGTCGACTTTCACTGCCCGGCGCCCGCAACCGCTCGGCCGCTCGACCCTCTGCCAGCCCCGCCGACCGACTGCCGTCAGTCGCCTCTGCGCTTCCGCTCCGATTAAATTGGTGTACACCCATGAATTACTCTAGAAATAATGAAGACAATGGGGTTGGTCCACATTGAGAGAGAGAGATTGACGTTGTGTTGCTTTAATTTTTTTTTTTCGAGAATCTGTAGCAATTTTTTAAATTGAATTCGGTTAGAAAAAAACCGACCCAAACCGACCGCCACTTTCGGTTCGGTGGGCGGTTCGGTCCAGCTATTCATCGGGCGGTTTATCGGTCGGTTTGAGGCACTGGTCGGTTGAAGTTCGGTTTGATGTTTGACGGTCGGTTTTTGGTCGAACCGACCGTTTGCACAGGCCTAGTTGAGATCCTAACCTTTCCATATTTTATTTTACTTTATGTTATATTATAACATACTAATATTATTTTAATGATATTTTATTTATTACTTAGAAGGATATTCTACATTTTTATAGATTTGTAAGGTCTTATTATTTTCTAATTTTTATCTAGTAAAAAAAAGATAATTGTTCTTTTACACGATTGCAATATTATTATTTTTTTTCCTTCAAGATTCAAATTAATTTATGCATATACATAATTCTGAAATATTGATGATTCAAAATTTAATATATTTTTTAAATATAGATTTTTTTAGTTTTTTGTTAATTAGTTTAAAATATTTTATAATTACTTCTGGTTTATAATTATTTTGATTATTACTTATTGTTAGAAAATTTGATAGAAATATCCTTCCTTTTATG
>JAPKLW010005393.1:0-21251 GCA_026898455.1 Plectranthus barbatus | reverse complement strand
TCTTGCGCGCCAGTTTCTCGTTCAGAATCTTTTCTTTCTGAACTTGCGCCGCCCTCATTTGCGCGTTCGAGAGCTGAGCCCTGGTCGCCGGCTTGTTCAGCTGAACCAGTCGAGCGAACGGAAGAGTATAGTCAATATCCTCAATCTTCACAATGCCGGTGTACGTCGGCATGTGCTGCTCGGCAACTGGTAGTCTGGGCTCACCAGACGATGAAGATGTGGAAGGTGGGTTGTCTTCCGGGGGATTATCAGTTGGGGGGCGTGAAGATGAAGCCATAATCTCAGGAAACTTAAGAATTTTGAGAGAGAATGAGATAGATTAGGGCTGGAAAAAACTTGAAAGAACGTAAAGGTTTTTCCGATGAAGAGTCTCGAGTATTTATACTCGAGTCCATGCAAGATCAGACGACCAGGATCAACGCTCAGCAAGCGGGAATCGACGGTCATCAGCAGGCCCGTTTCCCTGTGCGACGTGCGCGGTCGTGCTGACGTGGGGCGCGCCGTGTAGCTGACGTGGCGCTCAGCGATTGGTGGAAACCAAAAGGCGGACTGCGCAGCCACTGTGCGCATTAAATGTGGCATTAAATGCCGCATTAAATTCTGAGGCCAGTACACGCTACATGGATTTGAACAATCCCGCCATTTCTGCGACAGCTGGCTTGGCTGGGCATCACCAGCATACGCCAGTCGCATACTTCCCCCTAACTGGTTGGCCTCTTCATCAGTTGGCAACTGATACCACATGCTTATAATACATTCTGCTGACAAACTCATCAGTTAGCAACTGATACCACTTATTGAAGAGCCATTTCTCCACTTGATGATAATTTCTTCAGTTAGCAGCTGATACCACCTTGTAGATATACATCATCAGTTAGCAACTGAGACCACTTGAGAAATCAACCACTTGCTGGTAGCACGTCCTGCTGGCAAACTCATCAGTTAGCAACTGATACCACTTGATGATCAGACTAGCGACCTTAACCAAATTGAGAGCTTGGACTCAATTTTCGCCAGTCGTGGGAATGACCACCAGTTATCTGCTGGCAACTGGAAGTGGATCCATTTCTTCAACACTGCTAGAAGGTGGCAGCTGGGACCCAATTTCGCTTCAGCAGAAGATAAAAGCTGGCAAGATGAAATGAGAGCTGGGACTCATTTCCTTGGACAATTGAGGGATAAAGTCCGCCAGTATCATCTGTGGTTGGTAGACACCACTAGTCGAGAAACACCACAACTGAGAACTTGGACTCAGTTGTAATCAGCATATGCCAGAGAATCAAGAACAGAATGAGAGCTTGGACTCATTCTTCCTCATCATTAAGGCTCGCATCAATCTCCATAAGACCGAGTTTGATGCACAACTCCTTGAATCTTGCTTCTGGCAGGGGCTTTGTGAAGATGTCAGCCAGTTGATCTTCAGTACGAATGTAGTCCACGCTGACATCCTTCTTCTCGACATGATCACGAATGAAGTGATGTAGAATGTCTATGTGCTTGGTCCTGGAGTGATGAACCGGATTCTTCGTGATGCACATAGCACTGTTGTTGTCGCAATAAATAGGAACACAGCCAGTGTCCACTTCATAATCAGCCAGTTGTTGCTTGAGCCAAATAATTTGAGCACAGCAACTGGCAGCGGCAACATACTCAGCCTCAGTGGTAGAAGTAGCTACAGAGTGCTGCTTCTTGCTGAACCAGCTAATCAGCTTGTGTCCGAGAAACTGACACGTACCACTGGTACTCTTGCGGTCAATACGGCATCCAGCGAAATCTGAATCTGAATATCCGATAAGCGTAAGCTCATCATTTCTGGGATACCATATTCCAAGAGATTCTGTCCCCTTCAGATATTTCACAATCCGTTTAGCAGCTTCCATGTGTGACTTCTTAGGATTAGCTTGAAATCTGGCACACACTCCGACTGAATAAGAAATGTCGGGTCTGCTGGCAGTGAGATAGAGGAGTGATCCAATAATTCCTCGGTATATAGTAGGATCAACTGATTCCCCTTGCTCATCAAGAAATATCTGGCAGCTGGTACTCATCGGGATCCTTAGAGACTTAGTCTTCTCTGGGCAATATTTTTGAATAAGATCCTTGGTATACTTCCGCTGGCTGATAAAAATACCATCAGCTGATTGCTGGACTTGAAGTCCTAGGAAGTATGTCAGCTTGCCCATCATACTCATCTGGAATGAGGTCTGCATCAGCTTAGAAAACTTCTCACAGAGAGATATGTTCTTGGATCCGAAGATGATGTCATCGACATAGATCTGCACCATCAGCATGTCAGCTCCATCGTTGAGAAGAAAGAGAGTCCGATCGATCTTCCCTTTTCGAAATCCATTGCTGGTGAGGAACTGAGATAGTGTATCATACCAAGCCCTGGGCGCCTGTTTCAATCCATACAGGGCCTTCCTTAGCTTGTACACTTTGGTGCCAATTTCGAATCCAGGAGGTTGCTCTACATATACCTCCTCCTTTAGTTCGCCATTCAAGAATGCGCTCTTCACGTCCATCTGGAACACCGTGAAGCCGTGATACGCTGCATAGGCCAAAAACAGCCGTATCGCCTCCATTCTTGCAACTGGTGCAAAGGTCTCATCAAAATCGATGCCTTCACACTGTCTATAGCCCTTGGCGACTAAACGAGCCTTGTTCCGGACCACAATGCCATCTTCATCTCGCTTGTTCTTGAAAACCCACTTGGTGCCGATCACTGACTGGTGTGATGGTCTCTCTACCAAGTCCCAAACATTGTTGCGAGTGAACTCCGCAAGCTCTTCGTGCATGGCATTGATCCAATCGGCAGATTCGAGCGCATCTTTGATGGATGTAGGTTCCATCTGAGATATAAAGCAAGATAAAAACGCTCTGCCGTGTCGAGTCTGGACAGAACCTTCCGGATCACCGAGAATAGCATCAGATGGGTGATCCCTCAGCCATTTGGGAGGACCAGTGACCGCTGGTGCCGGCTGGGAAACAGGTTCATCTGTCCTGACGACTGGTGCTTCCACATTTCCACCAGTCGGAGCTGCAACATCAGCTGGTGCTGGACCTTCACCAGTTGGAACAACTTCATCAGCATCACCGTCTGACTGGTTGTCTGAATCTCCACCAATGTTGTCAGCATCAGCTGGAACATCCTCTCCAGCTGGTCCATCACTGCCTTCTTCTTCAAAAAGGCCAGTAGGGATTCCCCCTAGATTGTGACTGGGTCCACTCAGGGAGATTGAGTGTAAGGTCTCAGCAAGGTCATTTGCATCACCGACCTTCTCAGGTTGCTGATGGGCACCTGAGGGAACTGGTTGTGAAGATGATCCATTCATAGGTCTAGTCGAACCAGTTGGTTGAGCATTGGAAGAATTCCTGCCCAACTGGTCATTGACATCATTGACCTCAGGAACATCTTCAGCCAGTTGGCGTAAGGTCCTGCGCACTAAAGTAGCTTCATCAAAAACAACATTGCATGTTATTTCCACAAGCTGGGTCGTCTTGTTAAATACTCTATAGCCCTTGTGAGAGGGGTGTCCATATCCGACAAACACACCCTCATCAGCTTTAGGCGAGAAAGCATTTAAGTTCGACTTCCCATTATTATGGATATAACATGGAGAACCGAATGCACGAAGATGAGCTAAAGTAGGCTTACGACCAAAGTACACTTCGTAGGGAGTTTTCTGAAGTCTGTCGTTGATCCCGCTCCTATTCTGAGTATAGCAAGCAGTCACCAACGCCTCTCCCCAGAAACTCTGACCCAAACCAGACTCAGCCAGCATGGATCGGACTGCTTCCTTCAGCGTCCTGTTCCTACGTTCTGCCAGTCCATTTTGCTGTGGTTGCCTTGGTGTAGATCTCTCATGTTTGATCCCGGCCTCCGCGCAAAAATCCATCAGCGGACCGTTGCAGAATTCAGTCCCATTGTCCGAACGAATTCGCTTCACGACAGCTTCTCTCTGCTTCTGAGCTTGGATGATCAACTCTGGAAGAATCACCTTCACCTCATCCTTTGTTCTGAGAAGCTTCACCCATGTATAGCGCGAGTAGTCATCGACTACCACCAGCGAATATCGTCTTCCTCCAATGGTTTGCGGCGTTACTGGTCCAAACAGGTCCATATGTAACAGCTCGAGTACCTGACTGGTACTAGGGTGAACTGGCGACTGGCTCTTGAAGGATTTCTTGGTCTGTTTGCCTTGCTGGCAGGCCTTGCAAATCCCTTCCTTCTTGAACCCACCCTTGGGAAGACCATCTACAAGATCATGCTTGGTTAGATAATTAATAGTTTTGAAATTCAAATGACTTAACCTTTTGTGCCACAGCCAGTTGGTCTCCATGGAACTGGTGGCAACAAAGCATGTATCAGTCTTCCCGCTTTGCCAGTCAACGACATACAACCCTCCTTTGCGGACACCTTTCAGCTTGGTCTCGCCAGATTCTTCATTCTTGATCTGGCACCCGGATTTGTCAAACACAATGGTGTAACCATTGTCGCACAGCTGGCTGATGCTCAGGAGGTTGTGCTTCAGGTTGGTAACAAGGGACACGTTGACAATACGCACATCATCCTTCTCTATGCATCCCTTGCTGATAACTCTGCCCTTGGAGTTATCACCAAAAATAACTGGAGGTCCTCTGACCTTGGTGAGCTCCGAAAACAAGAACTCCTCACCAGTCATATGAGCGGAGCAACCACTGTCAATGATCCACTCGCTCGACCTCTGAAGCTGATACGCATGATCCTGTTCCTGCAAGAAAAATGAAATCATTTAGGTCCCCGATCATCAGCGGGTCCTGCAGGGTTAGATCTCTGGAACATTCCTTTCGGAATCCAGATTTGAGTAATCTTCAGCTCAGTGTTACCCTTGCTGACATCACTCATGGCCTTTCCCTTCCTCTTAAAATAATGCATGGAATTTTTTTGGAAGGTGTGGCTGTGTGTGCAGTTCCTCTAGAAGTATTCTTCTTCTGAGGAGATCGGAAATTTCTTTCCGACCGCTTGTGCTGCCTTGGTGGTCTTTGGAACTGTGGACCACGGTGGTTAGCCTTCCTAGCCCTTGATGAAAACATTTGATTGGGCTCAGGCCTCCAATAGGTATTCCTCCTATCGGGAATTGTCCTTCTCTCAGTATTCTGCTGATAGTGGGACCCCTTGTAAGTATACTGGCAACTGGCATACTTATAAGGTTGTGTGTGGAACCTCTGGACAGCTGGTGCTGGCTGTCGGGTTCCACTGGCTGCTGGTGCTGACTTCCTTGCCTTGGAATATTTTGGCTTAGTCAGCTTCTTAGGGTGTGCTGGCGTCCTGTCAGCAGAGGAATTTGCCAGTCGAGGTTGTTGTCGTGATGACTCACCTCTATATCTGGGCTGATGATTCCTTTGCTGATCAGCCATACGAGGTATGCTGGCAGCACCAGCTGGTGCTGACTCATTTACCATTCTGCCCTTACCCTTACCAGCATTGGGTTGGTTTATGCTCGAATCATTTGTAAATCCCAACCCGGATTTATCATAAGGTTTTCTCCAATGACTTAGAGCTGCCTCTAAATCCTTAGAGCCCTTGTTAAGAAAATTGATTTTATTTTCTTGCTCCAGAACGAGACTGTGAAGGTTATCTCGCTCAGTTTTTGTACTTTGAAAATCTTGGAGCAATTCGAAATGAGCCTTTTTCAAAGTTTCTAGCTCTTCGCTGAGTGACCTAGATTTTTCAATCTCACTGGTCAAAATGGAAACTTGATTTTTCAGCGAAGTGTTTTCGCCAGCTAGAACATTTTTCATTTCATAAAATTTTAAAAACTCATGCTGAAGAACATCTAAAGTGACATCTTCTGAGTCGGAGCAATGCGACTCAGAATCGTCTATGATTTGAACAGGCATGATATGCAATTGAGGATCTGATTGTACCTCATCATCAGCAGTCAATGCCAGATGTTCTTCCTTGTCAGCATCTTCTTCAGCTGACACTTCTCCTAGAGCAGCCATGAATGCCAGAAGAGCTTCTTCTTCAGACTCTCCATCTGACTCGTATTCCCCATCATCATGGTCGGGGATATCAGGAACTTCAGTCCTTGTCAGCATGGCTTTGGCAACTGCCTTGGAGGCACGCTCTTCAAAGAGCTTCTTCAGCCGTTCCCTCTCAGTTTTGTCCACCTGCGGACATTCAAATTTTAAATGGTCAGGGGATTGGCATTGATAGCAAGCACGAGGAGCTCTTTTGACGAATTTCCCGTCAGTTGAGCTTGAAGAGACTCCCTGCTTTGACTTAGCCTTTTCCAGTAGGACGGCCAGTCGTTTCATTTGCTGCTCAAGTTCAGCGATAGAGCTCTCGCCACTTTTGGAGTAAGATCCTGACGTGGATGGGATCTCCTTCGGCTGGTTGGTCTGCCCAGCAGGCCTGTCAGCATGGAAGGGCTTCTTGGGCATCCGCTTGAAGTCCTTCTTGACGAAGTAAGCTTCGTCCTGAGCCTTAACGCTGGGGGATCCAACATTCCTGATAGCTTCGTTTTTATTCACCATCTGGATATCCCATTCATGTGCCTGCAACTGAGCAAACACTTCTTTAGGAGTTAGTTTGGATAAATCTTTCTCCTTTAGTGCGGTGGTTTTCACAAACCAATCCTCCTTCGGCATCTTGGACAGGATCTTCGAGTTAAGATCAGCATTTTCGTACTCCCTGCCCAGAGACTTCAGCTCGCTGACAATGGCGTTGAATCTCGCCTCCATCTCCTTGATGGTTTCTCCAGTCAGCATCTGGAAGGACTCATATTTATCCACCGCAACCTGCAATTTGTTGCGTTTCATTTGGTCAGTTTCTTGACATAAACTATCAAGAAAATCCCATACTCCCTTAGCAGTATCAAACTGCAGTGCGTCCTCCATCAGCGATTCTGGAAGGCACGCAAGGATCAGCTCATGTGCAATGGAATCCAGCTGATTCCGCTTTCTGTCCTCAGCATTCCATTCATCTTGGGGCTTTGGGACCACCGCAGCTGGACGATCTCCCAGCTGATGCTGAATCTTGGTGATCTCTATTGGCCCTGTCTCCAGTACATCTTTCATGTCTGGATGGATGCTCTTCAGGGAGATAAGCGTCCTCTTTCGCCATGTAGAGTGCTTCTCCGTCTTGTAGTCCATTAGCTTTGGGATATTCATCTTGAAGTACCTGAGCTAGACAAACAGACAAACAAACAGGAGTGCAAGGAAACGTGGATCACGGTCCTAAGCGACACAGAAACGAACGGTCTGTAAGAACCGTCCGCTCTGATACCACTTGTTGGTCCCGGATATCAGGGTATACTTTGGCAGCGGAAAATACGTAAGTTCGTTTCTTGCACTCTGCTGGTTACACAGCTGACTGGGACCTTGTCAGCTGGTAAGTCAACTGGCAACTGAGTATTCAGCTGACTGGCAACTGGCTGGTCAGCTGATGACTCAGGACTTAGAAAATTTTAGAGTCGAGTTTGCACAGTTATAAACTGGTTTCAGTTATACTCCAGCACTTGGGTGCTGGGTTTTAAATCAGTAAGTAAATGCTGAAAGCAGTAAATAACAAGGATATTTTATAGTGGTTCGATCAACAGATCTACGTCCACTCTCCAGTCGAAGCACTGGAAATTCACTAAAAAGAGTAATCCGGTACAAGATTTCGTACGATCTATTTCCAGCTGGTAGATGCCTTGTCTACCAGTCCACTGGATCAACCGCTCCCGGTCCTTGTCCTTCTTCAACTCTCGTCAGATGGATGGAGTGCGAGCACGTCACTTCAACCTCCTCCTCCGACTGATTGGGTGTTGAGTTCTCCCAAGAACTTGACTCTTGCTGGCGGCAAAACTGCCCGTAATAACTCTGGAGCTGGCTGGCTCAAGAGCTGCTATGTTCTTCCTCGGAATGAGAAAGAACACCAAATGAGATCAATAACTCACAAGCTAGAAGCTTGGAGTCTCGTGTTCAAATGATTGACACACGGAGTAGCTTTAAGAAAAGCCTCGAAAGATTGCTTATTCGCTGATATGAATGCGTTTTAGCTTTCGGTAGTTCAAGAGTTGGCTAAGAGTATTGAATGCTGTTGGATCTCACGTATTTATAGACGAGGGATCCCATTCAAATTTACTAGCCGTTTGGACACATCCGGAAAAGTCTCTGTCCTCGCATGTCCTTCTGCAGGCGGCAGGTAGGAATTTCCGGAAAGCACCATGCTTTTGTCCACTTTATCTGACATTGATCTCTTTATGTCAGAACGGCACTATTCGTCAGTACGAGGAATCGGAACTGGTAGTCTTGAACTGATAGACTTTAAGGTATCCTCCTTAAAGTCATACTCTGTCAGTTAATTCCTCGACGAATCTTCTTTTTGTCTCTAAGACTCTGGGAGAGCGAATCTTGAATTCTGCTGATAACCTCCGACTGGTAGATCATACTGGTGATCTTGTGCTGGCAGTCTCTGCTGGTGACTTTCCTTAGCACAATCAAGGTCTACCAATTCGTCTGATGTTATCTCTTGGAATCTCCCGTGACTGGTGGCTTCACCGCTGGTGAATAGTATCAGCCAGAACACATATTCTGCTGATAAGATCTCTCAGCCTCCTGCTGGTGAAATCTTCCCAACTGGTGAACAGTAACCAGTCAATAGCTCTACTCCATGCTGATGAACAGTGTCAGCATGAGTCTTCGTCAGCCGCTTGCTGGTGAGACTTCTCTCAACTGGTAAGCACATCTCATGCTGGTGAACAGTAGCCAGCATGAGTCTTGATCAGCTGCGACTTACAACTCAAAAGACCTAAACAGGACTTTACATTTGAGACTAGAGCTATTCTAGAGACAAACTGACGCTGGTTGGACTTAGGATTTGATCCACCAAAACACCAAACTAGAATCTAAGCAAGTAGCTACTGGGGAAGGGAAACTTAGCCAAATTTCCCAACAATAACTTTTGGATGGAGTATAATATTGTAAATTGTAATAGTGTACTCCCTCTGTCCCGGATTAATAGTCTCATTTGCTTTTGGCACAATAACCAATGCATGTGAGTGTAGAATGAGTTGAGTGGAATTAATATTTTATTATTGAGTGTGAAAAAGTTATCATTTTTAGAAATGAGACTATTAAAGTTGGACGTACGAAAATGGAAAATAAGACTATTAAAATGGGAGGGAGGGAGTAGTAAATAAGTTGGTGCATTTGCACGGGTCAAATGCCACACTACTATAAATCCTAGATGTGTGCATGGAAAGCAAAAAAAACGAACCCTAGATCTGTGGAAAAAACTAGTATAACCGCATTCTCAGAATGCGGTTTTAGATGAAAAATAGACAAAAATGCATTCTGAGAATGCGGTTTATGCTAAACCCTACTTTCCTGCCTTTGTTAATTAGTGTTTTGTAATTATTTTAAAAAAAATATTGAATAAACCGCATTACCAGAATGCGTTTACAATGAACCCGCATTCTTAAAATGCATTTTTATAAACCGCATACTCTAAATGCGTTTTATATTTGGTCAAATTCGTCGTCTGCAACTTCTGCTGCACGATGTTGTGGTGACTGTTGTTATACGATGCTGTGGTGACTGCAGTTGCATGTGTATTATTGATGTACCATATAACGCATCAACAAATACAATTTTGCTAGAGAAATTTTCCATATAATTTCCCGTAAACTTCATTCCTTCATTCATAAAAGCAAAAGCTTCTCTCACACATTTTGATCTTTCCTCTTTATTCTCACAACCCAAATCTCCCGCACTATGAGCCATTTTAAGATATCTTGTTTCTGGCAGAGTAATGATAGGCAAAACCCTGATTTCAAATTGACCATATATGTGTCATTGTATCACTCTCAGTTGGTTCATGAAATATTTGAAGTCACTGGTTGGAACAATACTCAATGGGGGCTGCAATTATATTAGTTTTTTCTTGATATGCCCCAGTTTACACCTGTTAGTCTTGATGATGATAGCAACATGGAAGTAATATACTTGAATAGCCATTTATCATCTGCTATACAGATTATACAACGTGTTGTGGATAGTGGAAGTTCTCTTGGGCAAGGTGAAATGAGAGGTGATCAAAATTCCTCCATTAATGAGTCCAGCCATGGTTGGGATTCAATGCCAAACACAGATAGTGGCAATGAAGATGTTGGTGCGTCTATGTGAAAAGGGCCAAGAGGGAGATATGTTTACACAGACATCGGACAGGCTGATCCTAATGACACGGATTGTTTCGATGATGTGCCGATAATGTGGAATGACAATCTGCGCAACATTACAGCCGGTACATATTTTCGATCAAAGAATGTTGTACAACAGGCCATCTCTCTTTGGTATGCTAATCAGGGTGTTGCCTACGGGCAGGGGAGTTCATGAGCCGAGTAGGGCCAAGCTCGAGCTCGACTGAAAAGATTGAAGCTCGAGCTCGACTCGAGCAAGCTTGGATTTTATGAGCTCAAGCTCGACTCGATGTTAAACTCGTGAAGCTCGAGCTTGACTTTTATTATTTTTAAATATTAATAAAATATCAGAATTTAATTAAAATGAAATAACTTAATAATAAAAGTTAAGTCATTACATTTAAATTTTTCTTGAAATAAGTTAAGATTAAAGCGTATCAAAGTTACATGAAAATAAACTAGATCAATAATGAGGATCCCCACTAAAAAATAATGGAAATTCAGAATAACACATGTCAAGGAAAACATATACAACAGTTCATCCAAGAGTCGAACCTGCAAAAAAAAAATTAAAAATTTATGAGGTATAAAATGCAACGATTGTACATTAGGTGTAATGGCATGTTGCTACAATTATCTCAATAGATGTAATTCTATTTTCAGGTTTTTACAATAAATTTCAAGGTACTCAAGATATATGTTTAACAACTAAAAATTTGTAATGTGTACAAACCTACAAATTCTAATACATTAGAAATTAAAAAAAAAAAAAAAAATTCCATGAGTGATGCCAAGAAGCAGCCGCACTACAGACTTCTCATTCATCTCCACTCCTTCAATTTCAAAGATTAGCGTTGATGCTAAAAAAGACAGCAAATTTCTTGAGTGTGAAATAATTTGGGAAAAGTGAAAGTAATTTTTACCTTCGCACAATTATAGTAAGCAAAATAGAGAATGTAGTATGAGAAATTGAGCAAATTTACCTTCCCATATATTGCAGAGATTTCCCTTTATGTGCATTGTCCCTTCGTTCACACCCCGCAACATTATATTTATCTCCCTCATAGTAGTAGTCTTCATATCATAAATGATTTTTGGAGCTTAAGTTTTAGTTGAAATTGAGAGATAAGAGAAAGAAGGACAGCAGCGGTGCATACAATGGTAGGGTAAAAATCTGAAAGTAAAAATTGAATGGGGTAGGGTTTTGAGTATTTATATGGTGAGGGTAAATTGTAGATATATATAATATTAGGGATGTTTTTGTAAATAAATAAGTTAAGCTCGATTAGGCTCGCGAGCTTGTCGAGCCTTGTATTATTGAGCTTGAGCTCGACACTTACTCGAGCAGCTCGAACTCGAGCTCGACTCGATTAATATCGAGTCAATTTCGAGTTTTTCTCCAGTCGATCTTGAGTATCTCACGAGTCGGCTCCTCTCATGAACACCCCTACCTACGGGACCAAAACAAGCACTAAGAAAATTTGGGATGTTCGCTGCATCATCAATACTGATTCATATCCAGCTAATCTTCGACAAGATACTCAGTGCCAATGGAGAACCCTAGTCGTCCATTCAATTGATGTTGGTGGTTGGAAGATGACTCACTGGGTGGACAGACATAATTGCTCCAGAAATAATGCGGTGCAACAAGCCCGGAATATCACGGCCGAAATGATATCCGCTCTAATATTAGGCCACATCGAAATGAATCCTGAGTACAAAGTTGTGAATATTCGGGTGAATGTTTGTGAAACCTTTAATGTGGACGTGAGCTACAGAAAGCCTTGGCACGGACGAAGAAAAGCGTTGGAGTACATGTACGGTGACTAGGTGACAAACTTCCACAATTTGCCAGGATACATGGAGCTCCTCGTGCAGCGTAATCCGAATACAAAGATGGTCGAGAAATTCCTAAAAAATGAGAAGAATGAGTCGTGTCGGACATTCCGATGTGTTTTGGGCATTTGGTCCTAGTGTGCAAGCTTTTCAGCACACATTTCCAGTCGTTATGGTGGATGACACACATCTTCGTGGCTCTTACAAAGGCAAGTTGTTGGTAACAGTCATGAAGACTGCAAACAACCGCATATTACCACTCGCTTATGCCGTCGTGGATGAAGAGTCCACCCATAGCTTAACTTGGTTTTTGAAACACCTCCGCTTGAATATTCTCAGAGATCGGCGAGTGTGTATTATATCTAATCGCCGATCTCCTCGCAGCATGGCGTGCACATTGTGCACAATTTGAAGGAGCAGGATGACATCGATACTGCCTTCGCCACATCCGCACCAATTTGCTGGATAAATTCAAAGGTCCGGGTATCAAGAATGCCTGTTTTCGTATTAGTGAAGCCCTATCGGAGGACGAATATAGCAGTGCTTGGACGGAGATGTATGAACCAAGTCCCAGTGAATATGAATGGCTCCAGGGTGTATCAAAGCAGAAGTGGACCCCTTACATGGATGGAGGTCGTCGTTGGGGCAATACAACGACCAATGTCTCTGAGAGTCACAACAATACTCTCAAATGTACGCGTTTTTTGCCTATCAAAGCATTGGTTGATTCTACCCTTCTGAAGACAGCATTCGTCTTTGATAGTGCTCGAAATGAGATCAGTCAATGTGATACCTTTCTTTCGACCTATCACCATACCAAATTTATGGAGATTAGAGTTGAGGCCCCCAAACACCGTGTGCTTCCTATGGGTGGTGAAAATGAAGGGTACACTGTCACAACATATTTGAGGGGTCAGGGTTCAGGTTATGGTACAATAATTTCGAGGTCTTCTACCGCATTCGGAGTTGTTCTTGTGGTGTGTGGCAAGCAATGTGGTTTCCCTGCTCTCATGTCATGGTTGTTTGTCTTCATAGACGTGATAACCCCAATGATCTGGTGAAAATTTTTATACACGGTCTAAATGGTGTGAACAATATAGTAGTGGTTTTCGACATGTTCTGAGGAATCCATCAATGGTTGACGTGGGATGGACACTACTTCTAAATTACATGCGGCTTGCACACCATGGAGGAAGGGATCGTCGTCAAATTCAGCGTCATCGCATGTCGATGGACGATCAAAATAGAAGAGGTAGTAGAGGTGGTGGTCAGAGACGCTGCACTCTATGTAACAGTCCAGAGCATAAAACTTATAAATGTCCCGAATCTCATCCACGGTCCGATCGAGTCTCCATTAATCAAATATACAATGCTCGTGGAGAACGTGATACTAATTGTAATACTAGTGGAGACGAATAATAGTTATTTAGTTATAATGTCTTATGTATGATTTAATGTCTTATGTCTTTCTTATGTCTTATTTAGTTATTGTATGATTTAATGTTTTATGTCTTATTTAGTTATTTCCCTTTTAAAAATTTAAATATATTTCGAGCATTTATAATAATAATAATAATTTAATTTTTTTGGCTTTGGAATTTTGCCAAAAAAAAATTAGCCCAATTTTAAATTGTTGGGCTCTCGGTTGTTTGAGGGAAAAAAAAAGTAGAACATATAAACCGCATTCAAAGAATGCGGTTTATAAACCGCATTTGAAGAATGTGTTTTTATAAATTGCATTTGACGAATGCGTTTTATGAGTACGATGAGTCAACAATTCTCGTGATTAAGAGGAAGCACTTTATGTGGTCGCACAGACACAATTTTGTGCCAAGCCCAAGTCTGGAGAGAGTAAAGTAACAATTAATATACTCCCTCCGTCCCGGTGAAGTAGTCCCTTTTCTTTTCGGCACGGAAATTAAGAGTTGTGAGTGTAGTGGAACTAATATTTTATTGGTGAGTGTGAAAAAGGTTGCCATTTTAGGAAAATGGGATTATTCTATGGGACAAACAAAAAAGGAAAGTGGGACTACTTCAATGGGACGGAGGGAGTAACTTAAAAACATATTTTGGAATAAAATTAAATAAAAATTAGACTTGTGCTTAGTACCTGTAGAAGTACGAGACATCCACCCACATTCATAGATTTATTTTTCAATGATGCCTTGCATAAATTTCGGTACAAAATCGTTAATGTGGCACTGCCCCAACTTAATTCGTTTTCAGTATTTTCAAGCAATGCACGAACAACGTGGCATTATATATTGTTCCCATTCCCATCCGGGAACAATAATCCACCCAAAATATATACAACCACAACTTAAGCTCGCTGCAGATACCAGGCTTCCCATATTCCGCTATCGCCGACTTTAAAATCCGTTTTTCAACTTCAACTAATTTTAAACGGTTTTTTTAACCCCCTCTTCAATGCCTAAATGTTCACGAATACAATAATCCCAACCACAGTTAGGTTCCTTGTCACTTCCAGTGACGACTGAACCATCAGTCTCTAATCGTAATAGACACTTCACATCTTGTAGAGTGATTGTGGCCTCGCCGAAACTAAAGTGAAAGATGTTCATTTCGGGACGCCACCTCTCAATAAAGCTTGAATTAAAGCCCAATCCAACATAATATTACCTAAGTAAATTATTTTACCAAAACCCAATTGATCTAGGTTTTTCATCGTCTTACAATCACGATGAATCAATGGCAAAAAATCACTCCACAATTTACAATCAAATCTCCTACATGTAATGGATTCTGAAGTCCACTTTTCACCTTTAAAAACACTCTTAGACCGATGTTTGTATTAATAATGTAACAAATCATTAATCAAAGGGTCTTGATTAACTACAGCTACACCTACACCTGCTGATGTTCCTCCAATATCCATTATCTACATTCAAAATAATATCATAAATTCATCACTCAATTAAATAGATAACTTTGGAAATTAGATAATCCCCTCACTTAAAAAATCTAAATGCTGGATTAATATGAAAAGATCTCATCCAAATAAACCAAATCAAGATTCTCACATTACAAGTATGGTCCAAATTAATTTAATTGTTTTTCAAATAGAAGATGAACAGAGATTTGAACAAAGAAGCAGTAAGTTATTAAAAACATGAAACTGCAATCTATCAACTATGATTCATCATTCCACCAAAATGCTACACAAGAGAGAAATGAGATGTATGATTCCTCTCATTGATCAGGTTTTGATATAACATATAGCAGACAAAACACTCCCCACAATATATAACATGCTTTCTAAGTTCAAATAATTTACAATTAAGGGCTGCAGATTAACAATTGTACCCATGCTCGTACTCATCCTCCTAGTCCATGATTCTAGTCTACATCACCCATTAACCGTCCAATTGTTAGGATTGTTTTGGCGTAACTGCAGTCAAGTGCCTCAAAACCCCTCAAATTAGGCGCGAGACGACATGATAAATGAACTACAAAAATCTGGAATTACCTATTTTTTTAGGGTGGCTAACGGGGAGAGAAGCAGGGCGGCTGACGGCCCGGTGCTTGAACAACGGCGGTGGCGACGGTGGAGAAACAGGGTTGCGTCGTCGAGGAGAAATAGGCGATGCAGGTGGCTGATGGGGAGAGAAGCAGGGCTGGACGGGGGCAGTGGTGTGGTTTGGGTAGGGATTCAATCGATTGGGAGATGGGATGAGGGATTTACGATCAAGTTTTTTTTTATATTTTTTTTAATTTTAAAACAGAATGCATTCTCTAAATGCGATTTTATTTTTATTATTTTTTTAATTAAAATATTAGTTAATTTTTTTTATAAAATTATGATCTAGCATTCTGAGAATGCGATTACATTAAACGCATTCTATAAATGCGGTTTTTTTAATTTTATTTTATTAATTGAAAAATTAGTTAATCTCTTTTTACTTAAATAAATTAGGATCTTTCTAAAACAACATTCTCAGAATGCGGTTATATTAGTGTTTTTCACAAATTTAGGGTTCGTTTTTTATTTTTTACACATTTAGGGTTAATACTATCTTAGTATTTGATCCGCATTTGCACTAAATCTGAATCAGGAAGTAGCTAGGTTGGGCACACAGTAAAGTTGAACAAGAAGTAGTGATCATAATCTTGAGGATTAAGTTGATGTGAATGCGCAATGAGGCTTGGTTGGGGACAATGCCATCGGAGTTTCTTCTCACCAGAGGAGGCCGTCGCATTACCAATCCTTTCCGGCATATGATCACCATGTTTCCTCAACTTGTTAAAGCTTTTTTTTTCTTTTTCCATTCACGTAATATTTTCTGCATTGTTTAGTAGGCTATTGTTGTGTAATTTATACAGATTTGTTTAATTTTCTTGGTATATTATATATACAAAGTTTGATCCTAATTAATTTATGATGTTTTACTATAATGAACTTACTATGAATAAATATTGTTTTGTAGCAGATGCTACAGTGGGTCCTATATCAATGCAATTACTTTTGCAACTTCAACAACCCTATTGAAACTCAACACCTTTTTTCCTAACAAATTTTCACAATTTTTTTTTGAAAAAGCAAAATTTATTTAGCCACTTTTGATAACTTAATATGTTATTTAGTTATATGTTTAAAAATACAAGTTTTTAGTCACTTTGCCAATGATTAGAGAGAGAATTTGATTTTTAAAATATTTATACATTAATTATTTTTGGATATATTATACACCTACCCTGTCACCTACCCGACTTCCTCTCTCTCTCTCTCTCTGTCGACGTTCAAGCACCACCATGAACCTCTATTTTTGCCGATTTCAAGTTCTAAATCACCGGATTTTGCATGCCCAACCGATAAAAAAGATACATTTCGTCGATTACAATGTCTTGAGAAGAAGATAACCCGAACCAAGTAAGTTAATTCCCAATTTTTTTCTCGAAATTTTCGTCATTTTTCCCATATTTGCGTCTAATTAGTATGCTTTTAAGATTCGAATACATGTTTAATTATGTACATAGTTGATTAGTTTCTTATTTTGTCGATTTATATGCTTAAATATGACTAAAAACAATTAAGGAATGATTTTTTTGGCTGCGAGAACTGTGTAATCCCACTCTAGGAGAGAGACGACGAGATCTCGATATGCCAATTCGAGATCTCAATCTGCCAAGTCGAGATCTCGACATCTTTAGGTCAATTTAAATTCAGAATTAATTTAGGGTCAATGCGAGATCTCGATTTCATCTTGATTTGCATATCGAGATCTCGACATGCAAATCGAGATGAAATCAAGATCTCTATTTTTTTAATTTCTAATTTAAATTCTTTTAATTCTCCTTTTATTTAATTATTTTATTTTATTTAATTGCATAGTTGGGGGTGGATTAGATCTAGTTTGCGAGGGAAAGTCCCGCGGTCGATGAATTATTACGATCGGGACATTCTTGAGGATATTTGGGTCCGATTGATGAGCTTCGAAGAAGAAATTTTTGAATTATTTAGGGATAGACCGTTTGGTCCATTTCTCATTTTCTGGTGGAAGAAGAGCACGATACGTGCTACGTGGGCTCTGATCACACACGAGATTGAGGTGGAGGGAGCTGAGAACGAGCTGTGGTCTCATGTTGGTAAAACTAACATTCGACTTGGTTCTGAGGAGTTTTGTTTGATGACAGGGTTGCGGTTCGGTGATTCGGATTTTGACCCTACTTGGGTGCTTGACTTGCCGGAAGATGGTTGTATTCTCACAACACAGCCCTGCCTACTGTGGATCAGTTACACATTGATTTTATGAAGACGGACCTCCTTCTAAGCGATTCTGTTGATGATTACGTGAAGATCGCTCAAATTCTTTTTGTTTACCGTATGCTGATGTGCTTCGATGGGAAGCGACACATAGACCCCTGGGTTTATACATTGGTGGAGAAACCTCATGAGTGGAGGGCATTCCCTTAAGGCTCGTGGTCCTTCAGTATCTTACTGCATCAAATGTCTGTCGTGATCACATCTCTAGATGTCTATCGAGATCTCGATTTTGTCATGAGATCTCGATTTTGCTGGGTTTTTCTCAAAGTTCTTTGCGTATTTTTTACGAAAAACAGTCCTTAAATCACTATATTTTCTAAAAAACTAAGATATACAAGTCAATTCTGAATACATATCATCATAATTATGAATGTCAATTTAGCCCGAAATTGCAGGTTGGCCCGATTAACCCGAGCCAAAATACGGGTTAGGGTCAAAATATTTTGGCCCGAAAAAAAATTAGCTTGACTAGCCCAGAACTGAATAACCCAAGGCCCGATAGGATTGAGCCTGAAACCCGATGGGTTGGCCCGATTAATCTGATGATTATTTTTATTAATATATTTTTTATAATTATAATACTAAAATCTACTTTTAATATTTAAGAAGATATTAATTACTCCATTAAGTTTTAAGTTATATAATTGTATTTAGTTCAAATAGTATTCAATATATAGTTAAGTTTATTTATTTATGAAGATAAACATATTCAAATATTGCTAAAATAAAAAAATAATATTGTTAAATTTATTATTATATAAAAATTTGTGATGTGTTTTGTATTTTTATAAGAGATAAATAATATTTTGTTTATCTGTCAGCATTTAAAATATTAAAAAAATTGATAATATATTAAAAGTAAAAAATAATTAATATATTCATTGGCCCGATGGGCTAGCCCAAAAACCGATGGGTTAGGGTTATGGTAAAGATTTTTTAGCCCGAAAAATTTTAGCTCAATTTGACCCAGACCAATTAACCCGCAACCCGATAGTGGGCCTGGGCCATGCCATGACCTAATATCTATACACATATTGTACTAAAATTCTACTTGTTACATGAATATAATAATATTAGCTGTTGTGGTTAATTTCGTAAAAAACTAGTATTTAAATAAATTTATGAAAACATAGAGAAAGTAAAACGATTTTATTGATATTTGAAATTTGAATGAATTCTCATTAAGTTCTCTGGCACAAATGTATTTTCTAAGTAAATTAGAGAATTGGTAGTAGATTTAATTATACAATAGCATATAATATATATATATATATATATAGAGGAGGGATCATGTAAAAAAAAATCTCATGTAAGAAAAAAGAATGAATCATGTCCATCAGATCTAAAAAAATCAATGGTTGATATTGAATCAAGCAACAACTAAAATGCAATCAAGCAACAAAATAATCAAGCAACAACTAAAGCACAATCAAGCAACATTGCAATCAAGCAACGACCTGAATACAATCAAGCAATGTCGTGAATGCAATCAAGCATCTTTCTCACTTTCTCACGTTAAGAGTTTTCTCACTGGATCTGCTCCCTATATATATATATATATATATATATATATATATATATACATATTCAGGTAGATAATATTGTATTTGATGGATAAAAACAAATCCTTTAATTTTATTCAAATTTTGGTTTGTTAAGCGTTATGGGGTCTTTATTAATGTGCTAAATTACTTTGTTCACAACATTAATAAATTTACTATTTTTTGAAAATTGTTAAGGTCCGATTTTTCAGATTATACGGAGCTCTTGGAATCATCAAGTAGAATAACATATAATACAAGAAAATGATAATAATGGCGATGATAGCAACTGCACAAAACGAGTTATGAACGTATTAATGTTGTAAATGAAACAGAAACAATAAATATGGCCAAAATCGTGTATAAGGGGAACGAATTTGATGCTTTAAAGCGCTTTTACAAGTATTTCGACAGAGTTTTGCTACAGCTCGGAGCAGGAAGAAGATGCCAAAAATAAGGTTATCTACCCCTATTTATAGATAAAATGTGAATTGGATGTTGCCTAAACCTCATCCATCGGTGAGCTCGTGGTCGCCATGAGTTTCTGAGCTACCCGAGGTTTTCGGAGTCGGTTAGGGTTTTACAACAATCGTGCGCCGCTAGGCACTTAGGTTGATCCTCCACCTCCTCGCTACCGATCCGAAACTGTGGTCGATGTCGAGGACAAGTCAGGGCCGCCATCAATCCCATGCATTAGGCATTTTTTGTATGCTTCTGTTTTCAAGTGAGTTTGCAGTGTGTGGGCATTGGGCCGGTTGGGTCGCTGAATCGTTAATTGGACATTGGCCTGGTAGGTCTATCTTAGTTCACAACTAAAAGTATTCTTTATTTACAACTAATAGGCCCCAAATGCATCGCAATAAATGACATTAAAGTTAATACTAGAGATTTTATATAATAAAAATATTTTCTACAAAAGGAGAAATTTGGTGTAAAATAATAACAATTCAGTGTTTTTTTATTAGTTTTTTTTTTAATGTGGGAAATTTATGTTGGAGTTTGTTTGAAATGAGTTGATATAAATGTGAGATTTATTGAGGAATTTATTTTATATGATTGAATTGAGTTCAGGTTAGTAATGAAATACCATTCGTGTAGTATGAACATTTCTGTGATTATTATTATTATTATTATTATTGTTGAGGTTCGATTTTAGAGAAAACGAGGCCCTCAGAACTTTTTGAACATACCACGGATAATAACGGGAAATAAAGTAACAGACAAGAATTAAATGCAGAAAATCGAAAATAAGAGAATATAGTAAAATTGATATAACCGTCGTTAATTGCGAATGAATTCCACAGGGAATTTGACAGAGTTTCGGCTATGTAATACTATCTGAAAAATCGATACAAAAAATGAGTCTTCTTCCCCTATTTATAGACAAGATAGGGGTAGATAGACAATAGTTAACCCTAGCCGTCGAGCAGTAACGGTTCGCCGCAAATATCGGGCCGCTCGCGGACTTTCCGGAGGAGGTTGGGGCCTAACGTTCGGGCGCCGTCAGTGAGCTAGGGTTTCCCTTCTCTAAACTCCTCGATGCCGACCCTCATAGCTCCTCGATGGCGAGGCTCTCTCTTGGTCGATAGCGAAGCCTAGACATGGTGGGTTTTCAGTGTCTCGTTGGCGTTGAAGGGCAAGCTTTACGAATTAGACTTGTTTGTGTGGGCCGTCTTGTCGATTGGGCCTGGGCTCGTGGGCCTGGCCCCAACAATAGCCCCTTTTGGTTGTAGGGTCTGCACGGGGCAGGCCATGGAATCAAAACTGTGAGTTAAGATTCAATACAGAGTGCGTAAAATCGAGGTGTCCAAGAGACTATCCTCGGGCCCGAGAGATACTTCCTGAGAGAGTAGCTCTGTTGGGGAATAGCCGGGATACTACTCCGGGTCGATACGAAGGTTCCAGGGGAGCGCAAGCGTATGA